>JASANE010005902.1:0-12123 GCA_030248225.1 Trileptium ribeirensis | reverse complement strand
GGAGGGTCCGATTAACCTTTGTAAATTTTTTAGCGAATTAATTGATTTGACACTATAATATGTTATTTAAGTGTTATAGTAATGATCTACTACAACTGCTCTAAAATTATACAAGATAAATGCTTCTATCGTATGGCGATAAAATAGATTCGGTGTACACTGGGCCCACTTCAGACTTTCACGGTGCTACAAAATGACATCTAAATTTTATAAAATTTGCAGTCGCAGCAGTCTGATGGGGGTCCGCTGAACCCTTTATAATTTGACACCACATTGCTTTGCCATGCATATACCTGCAAACAAGAAACTAATCCAACGTTTAGAACGATATAGAATATGAATCGTTAAGAAATGCTGTAAGTATAGACTCTGTTTTGCAAAATTTATGACGGTAAACGTTTCAAAAAGGCTCCAGCATTTTGTAAGAATGTACAGATTTAGTAAAAGTTTAAACAGACTCAGAGATTTTCTTAGAACGAAAAACATTGCCACAAATGTACCCAGTTGTATTTATATGAATACCGCGGGTACTTACTGGTGTTAGGAATACAATTTTGTGGTGAATTATGTATTGTGCGGTACGTTTTACTCGTGCTACGGTAGTTGGGATTTCGTCACTTGCTGACTCTTTGTATATATTTAGGTATTGTACATAAATTATGATTTTATCTTATACCGGCAGTCAACGCACCTCAACAATACATGTATTACAAATGAATGTATGTACGCAAAATTTAAATAAATGTATGATCATTATAGCAAAATCATTTATAGTCTTAATTAAAACAATAAACTTTTGATTATGAAAGTTTATAACATACTTAAATAAATTATATGATATATATACATATATATATATATATATATATATATATATATATATATATATATATATAATAGTACATGAAAACAAATATTTAATGTCAGATTTCATAGATATAGTTGTGATAATCATTTTAAAAATAGTTCAAAACCTGAAACGTTGTACTTGTTATATTCGTTTTGTATAATTTGTGTGAAAGTGAAACACAGAAAAAAAATTTATTTGTCTATTCAGTAAGATGGGGGCATTTTTGGAAAAAGGCTTGGGGCATACCTAGCTAACAACGAATTCCGAGCTATAAAAATATATGTCTTTTCTTAGTAATTTAGCAAGTTACACCAAACATGAATATATAGACTAAAAAATTTCAGTAATAAATATGACGGAATCAAAAACTATTTAACTATAAATAATTGCTTGAGTCAATTATATGAAAAAACTCTCCGGAGTGGTTTTATTTATTTTTTATAATTTTATGAGGTTTTTTAATGATTTTAGTGAAATTATCGATTTCAGCGAAAGTTCCATATGGTACTACATTCTTTACTTGGGTATTGTAGTGACATGGGTCGCATGGATTTGCCATGTAACCCGTATTGTTAAGTAGTTATTCATAGTGGTCAAGTGCCATATTTTAAAACTTTTGAACCATGTCGGATCTGAGATATTTAGATTATCGTAAGCTCTGGCACGGCTCCGCTCTTCAGACATCTTGGCAAGCCTGAATTCTTGACTACAACCTACAGCTAAGATTTGGTGAAAATCGAATGTACAAGTTTAGGCAACTTAATGGTCTGCTCCAGTCAACGGGTCAAAATTTATCAATTAACTCGTCGGTCCACAGATTATCCTTACTGCTCAATTATTATAATATCGACAGAAACTCTGTAATACTATTTGTAGCTAGGTCTTTATGATACTGTGAATGCTTCTGTAATTTCACAGTACGTGGAAGGCCATAAAATTGTCAAAATGTTTCGCTGAAACGTCGGAAACTGCGCAAATGAAATCTGAGCATAGGATCCCCGTGCCGATTAAGGTGTTTGTAAATGTACATTTTTTAATTTTCGCTTAACTTATATTATTAAATCTTTAATTTTTTGGTCATTTTATGTTATAAAAGTTCTAAATTACTAGTTTTAATAAGTGTATCCTATGGAATTGTTGTTTCACTCCTGGTACTTTCAGTATGTGCGATTGCCATTCTTCGTGTTTGTGTGGTTATAGATTTTACTGAATGAACTTCCGTTCGTAAACGGGAAGTGCTCATTCCTGAATGATGCCTAAAATTGAAATCTATTCCCGATTTTGTGTTATCACTTGCACAAAATTTCAGGTAAGATGAAATATTTTAAATTAGTAAATCATATTAGATATTTGTAAACATTTTGTAGTGTTAATTTTTATCTTATTTTGCTATTGAATCCCGTTTCCCAAGTTTTATCCAAAATTGTATTCTAAAATCTCAGCAAAATTATGGTCATTTCCGTTTAAGATATGTGGTGCTTACACCAGAGCTGATACTATAACTTTGTTTCGTTACCTAACTCTGAGCTAATATTTCTAGTGTCTTTTACTAAAATCCAGCAATCAATTAACTTACATCGTTGAAACCAAACCCTAAAAATTGTAAACACTGGGTTGGGGAACAAAATAATAGATCATGCTTTAGCCAACGGTCAGGAAAACGAATATTTTCTAATATTTTATGACAATATGTGCCTGTCTCAGGCTCCGAAACAGAAGCGGTGTCCAGTAACAACTGGTCTTGTTACTATTCAACGAAAATCTGTAGTAAGTTAAGTGCAGCTCTTCCTGCAACTAATGCAGTAAGACATTCTTCCTACTGTAATTTCGTATAATCAAAACTAATGCGACGTTTACGTTATATACGACCCCCATATGAAAGTTTTGTCCCCCAATGGTCTAGACCACACCATCCAGTGGTATACGGTACATACCTACACTATATAATGCAACAGATGGTGTACCAGACACCATCAACTTAATTATAGCGGCTAAATCTACCTATGATTTATTACTGACGGTGTCACGGACACCATCTACAAACACATTGTATAAGGCCGAAAATAGCAACATGGTGTAGCTAACACCATATAAATTTTATGGTGTGGTCTACACCATAGTATTATCGACACTACAGTACCTACGTATACTATCTGAAAATACAATCACTGGTGTCAAAGACACCATATATTTGATTGTGGCAGACACACTCAGGGTGGACAAAACTTTCACATGGGGGTCCTGGAAACGCTGCATAATGTAATAAATACGTTGAAATTAGCTGCTAATTTTTTAAACCGTTAATCCGACGGCATACAGCGTAAATTGAAATCATCCATTCAGTTTACGCTTGCTAGTCAATAATTTGGAAATATGTGTGTTATTTACAAGTATTAAAGCCAGTATCCGTGAAAAAAATTTATCTGTTGAATTCACCCTTCGCTCAAAACATAATCATTAGGTAAATTGTCATTGTACTCCATGGTGAGCACTATCTAAAGTCATGCCTTATAAAATTTGAATTTAATTGCAAGAAACTATTTAAGGCAAAAGTATTGCAAGAAAGCTGTATTTAACCGCACTATCGCATTGTTGAACACTTAGAACCGCGCAAAGTTTACATATAATTTTTTTATTTCAATACTATATATTTATTTAACCCTCTAAGTTAATATAATTTCATATTCGCCATTTCCCGTCACATATTACTAGCGTGAAGGTGCCTATACTTTGGATTAAATTCACTTGCTAAGACTTTGTATTTATTCCTTAACATTTATAATACTAAATTCCTTAAGACAACAAAATTATTTATTTATTTAAATAATGCATAATTTTCCATAAGATGCGCGCGCGTGGTCCGAATTATGTCACGCGTTCAATTGGTCTGGTTCAGGTGAACTATGGCCTAGCCCAACATTGGTGGTACAAACCGACAGCCTAGCTGAGGTATGTGTGACTAACCTAGCGTTCAGCTGGACTATATGTGACAAACGAAGGACCTAGTTTGACTCTATATATATATAATTATGATTTATTTAGTACCGCCAGTTTTTAGTTTTGAATCTTATTGAATAGGATCGCAACCACCTGCTAACCGAATATATTGACTAGGGAAGTAGAGCAAGTAGAAAAATAGCAATTACAGTCTATAATTAAATTATGGACAGTAATTGCTATTTCTCTACTTGCTGACGGTTTATATTAAATTCTTTAACAATTACCATCATATAAATCCCTGGAAACCATGGAATTCGATTCTTTTATCTATACAGGGTGTTCCATAAGTGGCGCTGCAGCATTAAAGTGACCCAGTACGCCAAATAACTAGATGCTACGCAGTTACCTTTGGTTCGAAGCTGGCACTTTAGTCCAAAAGGTAGTAAAATAGTTGGGACTAGCTAATTAATTCGTGTATAGAATAAACAATTTTTTATATATTAAATAGCAAAGTCGTGAAAATTAGATTTTGAATTGCACTCGCGAGAAAAATGACCCCATAGGAGCCAATCCTGGGCTTCTAGCCACCGTTACTAAGGTCTAACTTTGACCAATTTCGTTTACCTAATTATATTACTTCTGCAAAACACCTCAAACTAACGCAGTAGCGGCGGTCGAATTATTGTTAGATGTGACCTAGGGTTTTCATTCCAACTGTTACAAACATATCTCAAACCATACATGGCGGCAGGGGGGTAGGGGGTAACGCCCCTTAGGTCCGGACCCCCCCCCCAGCCGAAAAGCCAGCGGGGGTTACCCCGAACGGGGGGTGTGGAGCCCAAAACCCCCCGCCTCGACCGGTTTTGAGGCCGGACCCTAGTGCAGAAACTGAACTCATAGCCGAAAAATATGGCTGCTAGTACCAAAAAAAGGTCCTCACGACCAACCCCCCCTAGGAAAATTTGGCCGGCCAGAGGGGTTACCCCCCTGGGATGGCCGCGACCCCCCCCGCAGGGGGCCTCTACCCTCCCCCTGGCATGACCGACCGCCGCCATGTATGCTCAAACCGTTTTGGTATACACGTGCTTTCATATATAACTTATAGGTTTTTGATGAATAACAATTATCCTTACTGCGAACCTCTGCGCCTCCGAGGTCAATAGATTCTACCAGTCGAAAAAGCAAACTTCGGCAGACTTTTCGAGTTATGCCAGGTTCAGAAATAGAGAGCTTTGACGATATAGCCTATTTTGGGCACAACAGGGTTTGAGTCTTGCATTTGTACGCCTTCTTCTTCAATACTCCTCAGAGAAGAAACTCAGGCGAATTTAGATCAGGAGAAAGAGCAGGCCATTCGACAGGACTTCGGCGACCCAGCCTACGCGCAGGGAATATTTCGTTCAACCATCGGCGCATAGCCATCACAAAATGAGGATAGACGTCATCCTGCATAGTATGAAGCCTGTCAGTATCTGGTAACTGCTCAATATTAAAGATAAAATCCATTTCGCAGAGTTGTCTGCATTCACAGTACCATCCGAAAAAACGGCCCAAAAAATACACCAGACCACATGCCGACTCATACTCTCAAATCAAGTACATTCGAATCGATTTCGATGGCGCTATAAAGATTTTCTGCATGCCAATAAACACAATTATTCTTCTTAACGTGGCCGTTCAGTTGACCATTGCCTCGTCGGACCAAATGACTTCGTCGGATCAGCTCGGATCACCGTCGAGACACTGTAGCTATTTTTCACACAAATCAACTCTGGGATTATAATAATCCTCATTCAGAGCATAAAACAACGTCGGTCCAGAAGGTTTTCCCTAGACTTTTATGCGCAACTAAAGTTAAAATGACTCGGCAACCATCCTATTTTGTTTTTTGTAAAACATTTCGTCACCGAACATTTTCTAGCCGGTCAGAAAATGTTAGTTTTTGTTCGTGAATATCAAATTTGTTTGCGAACACAGTTTTGTCGGATTTCAATTAACATGTGTTTTGTTCGCGAACACTAATTCATTAATCATAAGGACATTGTATTTATGACGTCAAAGTTACATTAAATTTGTTCGCGAACAGAGCCGAATTCTATTGCAACGCTATAAAATGTCATTGAACTGTCCTAAACCGAATGCAAATCTCTAAGGCTGCGCTAGTAATGAACTAATGGAATATTCTATTTGTTTCGTAACAGTGGATGTGGATTACATATCGGGGATCGCACAATAGGATGGTTAGCGGGGTCAACGTAAGTTTAGTCGCGCAATAACAACAACTAGGAAAGCCGTCGATTTGCTGATGCCGATTTCAACAGCACAACGGTGAATTGAGTTTGTAGGACTATTGTCAAAATGCCCAAGTAAAACCCTAAGGCGATGTACTTTATAAGGTTAAAAAAGAACAGCTTAGAGCGGGTGGTTCGGGGGCGGCAGCACCCGGCTTAGTGGCCGCGTGACCGAGTGGTTAGAGCGCCTGCTTCATAATCGTGAAGTCAGGAGTTCGAATCCAGTGGTCGCGCTAATCTCCTTGGGCAAGGGACTCAGCCGCAATTGCTTCGCAGTACCTATGCATTAAACAGGTACTAGACTTTGGTCTAGGCGGATAAGATGATGGGTGGTGTAAAGGGCAATCATCATGGCCAGCCTACACACAATGCTTCGGCATAATAACCGGGATTGTCACCTAGTGCCAATTGCATGTTTATCCGACTTATCCCCCCGACTTAGGCTTAGTGTGTGTGTCATAAGGACCTTAGCTTAGGCTAAGGCATCATTTACCTTAAGATGTGTGCACCTGGGGCCGATTTCTGTCACACAGCCAATTCCGGCTCGTGACAAAAGGCACGGCTACATCCGGCCTTTTATAAATAAAATATTAAATAGCTAATCTATGCTAATATGTTTTTACGAACCGGGAGCGGCTGTCTCAGGTTTGATACTCGGGACGGACTATTGAAGAAATATTTATTATATTTATTACAAGAAATATTTAGCATTTTGTATTACATGGAAAAATATTTAGCTGTAGAACCAAAAAAGATAGATTAGTAGTAATTAAAGTAAGGCGCATAAATTCAAATAAAATAAATACACAAATGCAGCTATTTTCAAGAAAATTTTAAGCACCTTTTACAAGCCAACCTAGTATCTATGTAAAACACGATCTTTCATAGATGAAAATAATGCTATTGTAACTGGATGGATGTTTTACGAATACATGCTATATGTATCACCAATTTTCATTTTTTCAGGATTTTCCATTGTCGTGATATATTAATGACTTTTAGAGCCGATTCCGGCCCTTGTGACACTTTATCAGCACCGCTATTACTATTAGCTGATATTTTGTAGGGACTGGCTCGGCGCGAAAAAAGTCACACAGGCTAATCGCGGCTAGCGAAGCTTGGCTTTAGAGCCGCAGATGACTGTGATAAAATCTTAATGTAAATGATGCATAAGACGAAGGCTTACACTTAGTACATCGCGAACGGCATGGCCTGCATTTTATATCCGCCTCTCAGGGTTACTTGGACCGTCAAAATGATAGAAAATATCAGGTATCGCAGCATCACCAGATGCCATCGATAGTCCCCGGGTTCAGAGCAAGTCAGCTACGCAACCTATTATATCAAACCTTTTACTAATTGAAGCAACAGTTTTATGATATGGGCGCTGTGAAGACAACACTGGTACCATTGTCGCAAACTTCGCGGCTATTTTGTTTAACTCAATAAGTCTTACTGCAGTTATTCGATCAGCCAAATTACGTCGTTGAAAAGTTCAAACAATATATTACTCACACATTCTCATTTTAGTCGAACTTGCTTGGAAACGGTTTCATTCGGTTTCATACGTTTAGAAACGATGCAACTAAGGCTGTATCAAACGTTACTCAGGTAAATTTGCTGTGTCACGCATGCTATATATCAGGTCTCAGGGAGGGGGAGAATTAACCCACTAAGGCGTCGTAACATCCATCCTATAGTAACAAAAGCGCCCTAACACTCTCCTGAGGCTCTGCCGCCATGCCCCCCGCATCTTTGGATCCGCAAGCAGACGCTATACTGACCGAGCTACCCCTTCCTGACTTTACAACAGATAGAAATCCGCGATATTCAACAAAAAATAGCAAAATACAGTAGCTAATTCAGATTTCAAGGGGGTGGGGACCCGGGGCACCGCACGCTCTAGGAGCCTAACTCCAGGAGGCGCGTCCACAGAGGCGCTCGAGGTACGCTCCCTCCAAGGCGCCCCCTGGAAACGCCGCACCCACCTCCCGAAGCGAAACAAGCCATCCCCCTCCCGAAGCGCCGCACAACCCCCCAGGGATCCTACACCTCTGGTGGGGCCGCACCCCTCCCCTCACCCGACCGAGCCTCCGCCCCTTCAACCCAGGCGCCCCCCGAGAGGCCGCACTCGCCCTCCCACCGAGGCGCCGCACCGCCCCTTCGAGGCGAGACGCACGCTGCCCCAGGCGTCGCGCTCCCCAGAGGCGTCGCACCTAGCCGCCGAGGCTTCGCTTCATCGAGGCGTCGCCCCTCAACCCAGGCGCCCCTGAAAGGCCGCAGTCGCCCTCTTCCGAGGCGCCGTATCACCCCTTCGAGGCGTTGCCGTGCTTGCCCGATACGTATCACCCCTCCCCTACCCCGAGCTGCCGGACCTCCCCTCCTGAGGCGCCATGCATGCCGCCCAAGGCGCCGCGCTCACCCCAAGGCATCGCTGTCAACAGAGGTATCGCACCCCGCCGCCGAGGCGTCCCCTCCCTCCCTCCGAGACGGCACGCACGCTGTCCCAGGTGTCGCGCGCTCCAGAGGCGTCGCATCCTGCTGCGGAGGCTTCGAAACCTCCGAGGCGTGCCCCCAACGAGGTGCCGCCCCCAATAGGCGCCGCACCGCCCCTTCGAGGCGTTGCCCCCTCCATGAGGCGTATCATCCCTCCGCCTACCCCGAGCTGCCGGACTTCTCCTCCCGAGGCGCGATGCACTCCGCCCCAGCGTCGAACTCACCCCGAAACGTCGCACTTCCAGAGGCGTCGCACCCCGCCGCTGAGCGCTCCCGCTCACCGAAGTGCTGCACCACCCCCACTCTCTACCGGAGGCGTCGCACACCTTCATCAACCATGAGCCGCCGCACTGCTCTCCGCCTAGCCGCCAACATCCCCCCACCCTGAGGCGCCGCCGCGCTCCCCCTCCGAGAAATCGCACAGCCTTCCCCCACCGGCAAGACGCCGCACCGACCTCCCTCCCCCACCTTCGAGACGCCGCTTCGCCGCCCGCACCCACCTTCGACACTCCGCACCGCCCCCCCCCGCCCGAGACTCCGCACGCGTCCCTCGACGCTTAGCCACTGCACTCGACGGGGGAGTGTAAAATTAATCTACAACCCGGAGATCGACGACGTCCCACGGGGTGTCCGAGCCTCAGGGAAGTAATCTCCCTCTTTCCCCTATGAACAAGCATGTCTTTCGTATGCCTCTTGCCGAGACCTACAACTACAGTCCTCAGCCAGCGAATCTTGGGCACCTATGCATGTCCCAGAGGGAAACAGGGCCAAAGGATGGCTCCTTTTATTCAGCCCTGGCAAAATAATACCATGCATATATTGTAGCTAGCTACAGTAGCTATGTACGTAAGCTATATCAAATAGTTCCTAGCTTTAAAATATCATCGCGTTTAAAAAGAGTAAAATATTGGTAAAATTTCATTTGACCTCGTATTATGATCTGATAAGAAATCGATGCGCTACAGCTTATTTGCATGATGCCCACGACCTTAAGTACTTTGAGTAGATAGTATATCGGGCACCCTCAACAAGAGAGAAAAATTCAGACGGTGTGTCCGACACCCACGAAAATCTTCAAAACAAAGTGCTAGCTGGCCCTGAAAAAAATTTATAAAATCTTGGGGGGCGTCCAACACACCCTGTCATCCACGGTGTGTCCGACACTGTGTGGGGGACATAGATTCCAAACAGCGGGGACGTTATAACGTGATTGCCGCATTAAACTGTACTTTTTCCGTTTGTCATTTCAACAAATATTTTGCAGTATTTCAGCCGAAATTTTATACTGATAAAGAAATCTGTACTTTATTCGTCATTAAACTTTATTGTAGTTAGCGTTAGCACCTACTTACTCAGCTTTATGGAAATTGGTTTGTTCTGCTGCCCGTTGTTAAAAACTAAATATTACCAAATTTTATATATCGTCTGGGTTTCAAATATAGAGTAAACCTTCTCTGTCGGTTTCGAATGTGTACTGTTGTAACGGTACGCAGCTGCATTGGGCAACTTTTTACCATGCTCACAAGACTCCGCTGCCATAACCTCAAGCATCTTCGCAAATGTTGGAATTGTGATATTTTTCTTAGACCTCAGAAGCTATGCAGCTTAGCAAGTCGCAGGTGCGTTTCACGAGGTGTGTTCAGACCCAGCCAAATTGGTTGCGCAGGTATCTAGTATCTGCTATGATTGCTGAGGTGCCCTAGGAAGATTAAATTGACACCTGCTCACAGATCACATATCAAGTCGCTATTCCCTATCTCGATTTCGGTGGAAAGTTGTGACAATGCTATCATATTTGGCTAAACGTTTAAACGTATGGAGAATATGTGATTTATGATGTTACGTGAACCTTGACTCGATCTAGGCCTCTTTAGGTGTTAATTCGCCAGCAATTTACTAGACACGGTGTCCCCACAGGATTTCGACAGTCCCTGAGTGTTTAAAACGTCAGATTAATTGAATATCCTGTAATCGGTCATAACAGTTTAACCTAATGCGGTTAAATGTAATCGTACACTTATACTTGTGTACGAGTGCAATCTTCATAAGCAGGGTTAACTTTCATTTTCATAGATTCCTCTCGCGATGTTTTATACTTGAATGTATTAGTTCTAGAGGTGAGCCGTGAACGTTAACGCTTAGGATCTTCTATCCGGATGCCGTCGCGCGAATAGCTAACAATTCCAAATGGAAAGATCATTGAAACATATGCGCTGCTGACAAAGAACACGGTACACGAAGTTCTGATATTTATAGTTTATCTGAAACTTTGTTACAGCGAACCAGGTCAACCGGTTATGAGTTTTTGGGCAGGAAACGCACGGTTAGATGTATTAGCAAAAGTAACACACATTACGGACAAAGGACAAACCAACAGCTAATTAGCCTTTACCCAAGACCAATTACTGCAGCTTCCTAAATGAATCAGGGTACCATATTTCTCTGCAAGCCAATTTCGCGAAATCAGAACAGCGATTTGTATTCATAGAATAAAACCCGCTTGTGCTTTGAAATTCGCTCATAAAGGCATGCGGGTACACTTCAAATTTTAGGGGACATTCATTTTCACTCTGAGAACTGCGGTACGAAATGGTCCAATACATGCCAATATAACGAGACAACAAACTGCGGTACGAAATGGTCCAATACATGCCAATATAACGAGACAACAAACTGCGGTACGAAATGGTCCAATACATGCCAATATAACGAGACAACAAACTGCGGTACGAAATGGTCCAATACATGCCAATATAACGAGACAACAAACTGCGGTACGAAATGGTCCAATACATGCCAATATAACGAGACAACAAACTGCGGTACGAAATGGTCCAATACATTCAAAAATAACGAGACAACAAACTGCGGTACGAAATGGTCCAATACATGCCAATATAACGAGACAACAAACTGCGGTACGAAATGGTCCAATACATGCCAATATAACGAGACAACAAACTGCGGTACGAAATGGTCCAATACATGCCAATATAACGAGACAACAAACTGCGGTACGAAATGGTCCAATACATGCCAATGTAACGAGACAACAAACAAATGAAAGAACAAGTTCCAGGGATTGAAACATGTTGAAACAAACCAGAATGCATGAGGATATTAATAGTACAAAACGAACGGTACCACACAACATGATCAAATTACCGTAGGTTCATGTTAAATGCGATATTCACCTTTACGAGAAGATTCTCATTGAGCGTACTGTTCTCTTAGAGAACTGTAAGAAACTTAACTTAATGATTCCTAAATCAGCTTTGCCAAAATGACACTACCTATGTTTCCACAGTGTAATGCGTGACCAGCACTCCAAACTTCCAAGATCACCAATACGCTTGATCAGCTGCCTATAAGCATTTTAGACACTTTCTGAATAAAGCCATAAATATCATTTCTAAAAGCTGTGGGCGCAAATTTTCGTCGATGATCGTCATCTTTCAACCTCGGTTCACATTTGTACAATTTGGAAGCTTATTTCTAAGAGAGTTGCAAGGAGGTTATCGCTCGATCCTGTATACGTGCCGGTAA
>JASANE010005901.1:0-15007 GCA_030248225.1 Trileptium ribeirensis | reverse complement strand
TGGACCGTTTTGCAAACAGTTCGACACTAATGTATAGATTTAATTCTTAGATTTGGGTGCCGGGAACAGAAACAGTTGTTTTATCTTGGAGCGGAGAAAAACAATCGGTGCCTCCGATGGTTTATATTTTAGAGCCTTAGCAGATTTAGGACTAGAAGGTGCGGGGACCATAGTTTGCCGATGGAAATCGGCAGTGCTATTGGCCGATAGATTTTTGGGATTTCGTAGTAAGTGTTTCAGCAAAAATCAAATCTTTTCGAATCGAAAGTAAACTGTTAGAGAATCTCAAAAACGGTTGATCAATAAATATTTTAATCATACAACGGTTTAGTCTTCCCTGTAGAAAAAGAATATCAGAATGACTGGTTCCACCTTTATTACCTATACACCAGGTTTAGCGTCTGACTCTCCCTTGGGTAATCTAGTAATGATATCACATATAGATAAAAGTGCCGGCCGAAAGGGGCCAGCTAGGCCGAACAACCTGGCAAAGCCCATCAGCGCGCTGCTACGCTAATCGGTCACCCGGAAAATAAAGCCATGCTTTTGTCTTGAGAGACCAGGAAGAGCGGGGTCGAATGGGGACACCGTTCCGAAGAGAAGAAAACGGGTGCAGCTGGTAGTTCCATATTTTGGCTAGCTGAGAGCAAGATTTGTTTTTTATTAGAATTTCTCTTTATTTTGATTTATCTTTATGTTACAAAAAAATTCGAATACAAAAATTTTGTCTTTAGTTTTTGACACAATTTAGCTTATATTTTTACATCTCGATCTATGACCTCGGCGGCTTCTTATGCGAAAGTTGGATATTCAGATATATGCAGCTTATCGTACGAAGAAAGATAATTGTACTCATTGTAAATTTTGGTGCTAAATCCAAAGCAATTTTGCTGGTTTTTTCGGTTATAGGCCCCCAGCCCAAACTAATCTAAAACATATATTTGATATATCATTCGAAGCGGAATCAGCATTTTTTTTCGAATGGTGTCAAAATTACTCAATGAACTAATGTGTTTATGAACTACGTCAACTTAAGTGTAATCCTTAGGTCTTACTCAAATCCTCTAAGTCATAAATACAAATTAATCTCTGATTTTGACACCGTTATCGCTTCAGATCGTCAATGTTATTCAAACAGTACATAAAATTATTAAATTACTAAAAAAGGTTCTCGAAAATTCCAGGCCAGCAATAATAATCAAAAAATTATTCTAAATAGAGGTGTTTTGAGCAAACCCGACGAGCTCCCACTCCAATGATATCAAATTGATAGGGGCCATTCTTAAATTTTTTCCCCCAAATTTATAATATGTTGAGGCTGAAAGACTTACAATCTAAAAGAGTCAATTTGATATTACATAACTGTTAAAACTCATCCTCATATTCTTTCAAACGAAAAAACCATTACGATAGCCACTGATTTCAGGCCCCTCAGTTTCATTTCGAGATTCGTATAATGTTGAAAGTAATGTTTTTAGTCGAATATCTACTCATAAAATTTCAGTCGATACTACCAATCCAGAGGCCTCCGCGTAATATCTAATACATATACACACCCACAAAGGAAGCACTGCTTACCACTCCAGAGTACCGTACGCACCGCGCAAGTCGCGTTTATGCATGAAAAAAACTTAACCAACGAAGCCTACCATATTCTTTGACACCAAAATGTTCAAAATGTTGTTAGAGAACGAACTAATAATTACAATAGCCTAACGCTATTTCCAATCTTTTCCGTTCTGCGAAGCGCTTAGTATCTAATTACAAAAATCATTTTTCTAGGCTATGCGTCTTCTAACACAATGTAAATTTTTACACTTTCACCATAACTTGCGTTCCGAAACGCTAAATTAGGGTACTTGTATTTTGAAGATATTTTTTGTTATGCTAACACAATTCTTGATATATTCTTTAACGGTCTGAATGGTTTAGTGAATAGTTCTATGATATATACAATTCTATCAATTTTGTGTGGGAGGCAGAGCCGAGCTTTATTATGAAACGGTAAAACGCGAACGTTGAACGGGCTGTCCGAGGTCAAGCTGTTTCGCGAGCACATATATATGTCCTAACACACTTTATTACTAAAAAGGATATTAACTATGTGTGTATTGTTGGCGAACGTGTGTACATAAAACTGAAATATGTTACAATAATAATGTGAAAAATCTTAGAGTTTTATCTGGAAATCTGGAAACCTGTATGGTTCATATGCAACTGAACATCGTTCTTTGTTTCGTAAATCTAACTGCTGATGAGTCAATCCGTCGTCGTCGTCGATAATGACCCGCACCGTCGAGTTCACCACCAGTCGCTTCACCGTTGCTGGGAACTGGCAGTCTGTACAGGGCATCAGCGGTGTAGTTCGTTGCATCAGTACTGCACCGTGTCGTCGAACTCCGCCAGGCGTTCCAGCCATCTGGTGAACTTCGATGACTTCCTCGTTCTGGTGCGCTGGCACAGCGAACGTAGTCAGAGCTGAATGGTCCGTCCGTGGCGTGAACAGCCCAAGACCGAGAAGGAACTTTGACAATTGTTCGCAGACCCAGACACACGCAAGCCCTTCCGTTAAGGCTACGGCATAGTTCCGTTCCCGTTCGTTGAGTGTATGCGAGATGAAACAAATCGGCACCTCATGCCCGGACTGCATCTGGGACATGACCGCACCAATCCCGACATCTGAGGCATCCGTTGTCAGGCGAAAGTCTCCTGCTTCGGATCGAACACCGCAAGCTTCATGTTGTCCGCCATCATGTTCTTGATGGCGTCGAACGATGCTTGCTGGGGCTTAGAGCACCACCGAAATCGTACATCTTCCCGTATGAGCTGTCGTATTGGCTCGGCCGCGGCGGCAAAATTTAAGGAAAAACTTGCTGTGGAACCCGACTAAGCCAAGGAATGAACGTGCTTCCTTAGCGTTGGACGGCCCCGTTGCTTACCCGTATAGCGGCCACCTTTGATTCAGTCCTGTGACAATCGCCCGTCTTCGTCGGTAAGGAACCCAGAAAGGTTACCTTTTTTACGGCAAGCTGGCTTTTGCCATTATTGAGCCGGAAGTCGTGGTCGCTCAGGCACTTCAACCTTTTCCAGCTCAGTATCGTGCTCGTCCTTGGTCGTCCCGTAAGCCGAGTACGTAGATATAGCAAATCGTCATTGTGCATGATTGTAGCGCACTTGACCCGCACTTCTGGAAGACCGAAGACGAATCCTTCGGGTCCGGGGGTGGGTATGGGAAAATCCCCGTTTCAGATCCGTTCTCTTACTATAAATTCGACTACTGATCAATTGTCGATCAGGATATCGTCTGCTCCTGTTTACTTTTACGATTTTGCTTATCTTGCTTGCTGTTCTGTTACGAGTTTTCACGGGATTTGACGGTAATGTCTACAGCAACGGGCTTACGGATCGCTGTGCCTCAGCCGCCGATGTTCATGGAGCAACCGGACTCCGCTCCAATCAAGTGGCCGCTATGGGTCAAGGACGTTGGAAACTTCTTCACCCTCACAGAGGCGGCGACGTGTCAAACTCTCAACCACGGGTTCAAGAAGCTGTTCCTGCAGTCACTGCTCGGGGCCGAGGGCAAACGGGTGGCGTATACTCACAACGTCAATGACCACGACGGGGCAACGTTCACCGAATTCGTGGCAACGTTGGGGCAGATCTTCCACAAGCCTGCCAATCCAGTCCGGGCCGAGTACGAGTTCCGGCGACGGGTGCAAGAGACGGGCGAATCAGTAGCCGACTTCTTCACCGCTCTACGGGGTGTTATCGGCGAGTGCGACTACAGGGCCGGAGAAGACCGTTAATTGGCAATGCAACTTGTCATCGGGTGCAACTCACGGGAGGTTCAAGAACGGCTGCTCACGGAGCCATCAATCGACCTCGAGAAGTTCCTCACGGTGATGAAGGCTGCAGAGTCGGCAACGCAGATGGACGCTGTTATCCGCAACGACGGGACTGTCAATCGAGTTGGTAGCGCCAAAGACAAGCCAAAGGCCAACAACCGCAATCCAAACCGCAACTAAGAACGGGTCAACAAGCCGCAGTCGAGCAACGGCGGGAGCGACAACGCGACGGCCGGTGCTAGTCGATGCAAAGGGTGCGGGTCAGTCAAACATCGGTACAAGGACAGCCAATGCCATGCTCTTACCAAGAAATGCAACAAATATGGCAAGCCCAATCACTTCGCGTCCCAATGCATCATCTCCAGGCGTCGGCAGCAAGATGTCAACCTGGTCGTGTGCAATCTCGGTGCGATGTACAACTCCATGCCGGTGGTACAGGTGTCAACGCCCGGGTCTTCGCAGTCCTACCAAGCCATCGTGTATACGGCTGCAAGTGTATCAACCATCAATCGGGGCGACTTCAAGCGGTGCTGGCCGCGACAAGCCATCGACAAGGCATCAAAGACACTTCGGATTTCGACGGGTCAGCTGTCAAGGGCGTTCTGGGACAAGCAACCGTGGGGATCGAGGTGCTCGGACGATCGACTCAAGCAACGCTGTTCGTCACAAAGCACCATATGCGGTCGATTCTGGGCATCGATGCAATCAACGCACTGGATTTCGCAGTCGCCGGGCGTGAAGCAAGCATCAACACGTTACGGATAGAACAGACGAATGATGTTCTGGACAAGTTTCCCAACCTCACGTCCGAATCCCTGGATACTTTTCCGGACTTCAAGCATTGAATTCAGCTGTGGGGCGACGCATTCCTAAGGTGGTTCCTCCGCGCACAATCCCCATCGCTCGAAAGGAAGCAGCCATCGCGGAGATCAAGCTTATGGTGGCGCTGAGCATTTGAAGCGCAGTGGACAAAAGCGAATGGGTTAATGGGTTGGTCACGGTTTGGAAGAAAGACGGGTCTGTCCGCATCACCACCGATCTGACGCCGGTACCCGATACTGTATACTGATACCAGACAGGTACCCCATCCCCAACATCGAGGACCTCTTGGGTGATCTTTCGGGAGCGGAATGGAAATCGAAACTGGATCTGAAACGGGGATATTTCCACATACCGCTCGACGACGACAGCCGAAAGCTGACCACAACTCCAACTCCAATCGGGCCATTCGCGTACAATCGGATACCAATGGACCTGAAGGATTCGTCTTCGGTCTTCCAGAAGTGCGGGTCAAGTGCGCTACAATCATGCACAATGACGATTTGCTATATCGACGACATCTTGGTCTACGGGACGACCAAGGACGAGCACGATACTGAGCTGGAAAAGGTTCTCAAGTGCCTGAGCGACCACGACTTCCGGCTCAATAATGGCAAAAGCCAGCTTGCCGTAAAAAAGGTAACCTTTCTGGGTTTCCTTACCGACGAAGACGGGCGATTGTCACAGGACTGAATCAAAGGTGGCTGCTATACGGGAAGCACCTCGGCCGTCCAACGCTAAGGAAGCACGTTCATTCCTTGGCTTAGTCGGGTTCCACAGCAAATTTTTCCTAAATTTTGCCGCCGCGGCCGAGCCAATACGACAGCTCATACGGGAAGATGTACGATTTCGGTGGGGCCCGAACCAGCAAGCATCGTTCGACGCCATCAAGAACATGATGGCGGACAACATGAAGCTTGCGGTGTTCGATCCGAAAGCAGAGACTTTCGTGACAACGGATGCCTCAGATGTCGGGATTGGTGCGGTCATGTCCCAGATGCAGTCCGGGCATGAGGTGCCGATTTGTTTCATCTCGCATACACTCAACGAACGGGAACGGAACTATGCCGTAAACGAACGGGAGGGCCTTGCGTGTGTCTGGGTCTGCGAACAATTGTCAAAGTTCCTTCTCGGTCGGCTGTTCACGCCACGGACGGACCATTCAGCTCTGACTACGCTGCTGTAAAAGCACACCAGAACGAGGAAGTCATCGAAGTTCACCAGATGGCTGGAACGCCTGGCGGAGTTTGACTACACGGTGCAGTACTGATGCAACGAACTACACCGCTGATGCCCTGTACAGACTGCCAGTTCCCAGCAACGGTGAAGCGACTGGCGGTGACTCGACGGTGCGGGTCATTATCGACGACGACGACGGATTGACTCATCAGCAGTTGATCAACGAAACAAAGAACGATGTTCAGTTGCACGCACCCATACGGGTTTCCAGATTTCCAGATAAAACTTAAGATTTTTCACATTATTATTGTAACATATTTCAGTTTTATGTACACACGTTCGCCAACAATACACACATAGTTAATATCCTTTTTAGTATTAAAGTGTGTTAGGACATATATATGTGCTCGCGAACAGCTTGATCTCAACAGTACTTTATGTTCGCGAACTATTTTTTCATAATAAAGCTCGGTCTGCTCGCACACAAAATTGATAGAATTGTATATATCATAGAACTATTCACTAACCATTCAGACCGTTAAGAATATCAAGAATTGTGTTAGCATAACAAAATATTTCAAAATACAAGTACCCTAATTTAGCGTTTCGGAACGCAGTTATGGTGAAAGTGTAAAAATCTACATTGTGTTAGCTAACGTACCTAAAACGTTTTTGTAATTAGATACTAAGCGTTCGCAGAACGGAAAAGATTGGAAATAGCGTTAGGCTATTGTAATTATTAGTTCGTTCTCTAACAACATTTTGAACATGGTGTCAAAAGAGGATGGTAGGCTTCGCTGGTTAAGTTTATTCATGCATAAACGCGACTTATGGTGTGTATGACTCTTTGGAGTGGCAACACCGCTTCCTTTGGTGTGTATGTATTAGATATTACGCGGAGGCCTCTGGATTGGTAGTATCTACTTAAAAATTCACTGGATAGATATTCTACTTAAAAACATTACTTTCAACATTATACGAACGGAAATGAAACTGCAGGGGAGCCTGAAGATACGTGGCTATCGTAATGGTTTCGTTTGAAAATATGAGGATCAGTTTTAACAGGTTATGTAATATCAAATTGACTCTTTTAGGTTGTAAGTCTTCAGCCTCAACGTTATAAATTTGGGGAAAAAATTTAAGAATGGCCCCTATAATTTGATATCATTGGAGTGAGCTCGTCGGGTTGTCAAACACCTCTATTTAGAATAATTTTTTGATTATTATTGCTGCGAAAATTTTCGAGAACCTTTTTTCAGTAATTTAATAATTTTATGTACTGTTTGAATAACATTGACGATCTAAGCAGAACGGTGTCAAAATCAGATTAATTTGTATTTATGACTTAGAGGATTTGAGTAAGACCTAGGATTACACTTAAGTTGACGTAGTTCATAAACACATTAGCTCATTGAGTAATTTTGACACCATTCGAAAAAACTGATTCCGCTTCGAATGATATATCAAATATATGTTTTAGATTAGTTTGGGCTGGGGGGCTATAACCGAAAAACCAGCAAAATTTGCTTTGGATTTAGCACCAAAATTTACAATGAGTACAATTATCTTTCTTCGTACGATCGTATCTCCGGAATATTACTTCCAACTTCCGCATAGAAGCCGCCGAGGTCATATCAGATGTAAAAATATAAGCTAAATTGTGCTAAACGAAGACAAAATTTTGTATTCGAATTTTTTTGTAAATAAAAGATAAATCTCGAATAAAAGAAAATTCTGATAAAACAAATCTTGCCTCACTAGCCAAATACAACTACCCAGCTGCACCGTTTTCTTCTTCGGAACGGTGCCCATTCGACCCCGTCTTCCTGGTCTCTCAAGACAGAAGCATCGCTTATTTCCAAGTGACCGATTAGCGTAGCAGCGCGCTGATGGGCTTTGCCAGGGTGTTCGGCCTGGCCCCTTTCGGCGGCACACTTATCTATATGTGATATCATTACTAGATTACCCAAGGGAGAGTCAACGCTAAACCTGTGTATAGGTAATAAGGTGGACTAGTCATTCCCTATCCTTTTTCTACAGGAAGACTAAACTGCTGTGGTTTCAAATATTTATTGATCAACCGTTTTGAGATTCTCTCAACAGTTTACTTCGATTCGAAAAGATTTGATTTCTGAAACACTTACTACGAAATCCCAAAAATATCGGCCAATACACTGCCGATTTCCATAGTGGCAAAACTATGGTACCCACCGCCTTGCTAGTCCTGAGATGCTCTAAGGCTCTGGGAATATAAACCATCGGAGGCACCAATTGTTTTCTCCGCTCCAAGATACTGAAAAACAACTGTTTCTGTTCCCGGCACCCAAATCTTAGAATTAAATCTATCTAGCTGCGTGTTAGAACTGTTTGCAAAACGGTCCACGGAGAAAGGTCCCACTCTGTTCGACTAATACCTAAAGAGCCCAGCCAAAACGGACCAGTCGTCCTATTCCGGAATCCTATTGATAAGATCAGCTATATTATTTATAATGGAATCCAATCAATTTCCAATCTAATGTTGTATTTCATGCACGACGAAAAAATTCTGAGTGCTAATTGCTGAAGGTAACGGCCAAGGTAACCCTGAGAGGCTTCATAGATTCCTTGAATTTTACGAAATAAAAATTTCCAACTTCCGGGAATTTGATAATATTCAGGCAATCTTAGAATCTAATGAAACGAAATTACGGAATTTTGGATTCCGGAAAATTTGTAACTGTTCGACTTTAAGGAATCTGAGAACTTGGTAACGAAGAGTTTAGGAATCTGGAAATATTGAAAATGACGGCATTTAGGGAACTTGGGAATTTTGGGAGCTGAGAATTTAATGAACCCTGGAATTAGGTTATGTCAGCCTTGAGCTAGTGTCGAAACTTAAGAACCAGAAAATATTTGACGTTGGAAGCTTACACATTTGTGGAACTTAGGAACTTGGAAATTTCGGAATTATGAAAAAGCATGGAATTTGGGAATCTGCAAATTTTGAAATGTCCGAACCTAAAGAACCAGGGAATTTAGGAATTTTGAAAATGTCGAAATTTATGGAAACTGGGAATGATAGAATTTAGGAACATGACAGTTTACGTACAAGCGAATTTATAAAACCTAGGGATTTTAGAACTTGGAAAGCAGAAAATAATGAGTCGAAAATTTTTGGGATTAGAGTAAACTGAAAAATGTGTGAATTCGTAAAAATAAGAACATGTGCAATTAATAAGAAATCATGGAGTTACAAATGTGGTATTTGTAGAAATTAGGGAATGGGTTCTGAAGTCAGTAATTATGCCAAAACAGACACGCTGGGAGATTTGGGTAACTTTAATAGTGAGAACATTGAAATTTTTAAAGTGGAGACAAAACTACATTGCTAGGTTAGAAAATTTTAATTTCATAAACCGTAAATAACATAAAATGGCACGAACGCTTTGAGATTGATTCACATGACTGTGTTAGATTTACACTATTATTATTATATAAAGGAATTATTTTTATTCAAGGTAATTGTTAATTAGAAATTGACTATTACTTTTACGTGGCATTTATATTAACCATGAATCTTTGATTAAGCGGCACGCTGTTTTTGTATATTTACAACGTTGTGTAACCACATAAACAAAGTAATGTACAAGTTAAATCCATTGTTCTACTGCTGTAGAGATAATAAAAATACAAACTTGCAATCCGTTGAAGCAGATTCTGTATTACAAAAGTTCAAATTAACATTAAAGTCCTAAGCCAAAGGGAGAACAGGCTAAGGGTTAAAAGCCAAAGCTTCATACAACCTTTCGTTCTTTCACAAGGTGTGATTTCTGCCTAAACATAAGTCGAGGGATGCTGCTGCCCAAAGCAACTGCGTTAAGCTGTTAGTTCTCGAATGAGATATAACGCAACGACCGTCATTATCATAATTAAGAGACAAGAAAGGTCACTTAGCAAAATTCTCATAGGTGTTTGGGAAATATATTTTTAAATTCATGTGAAATTACGGAATTTCAAAGGCATATCAGCAATAGTACGAAATTGATAAAATTGGAGCTTTTAATGTTAAGTTAAAATTTGTGGATTATAATTATATGAAATTCGCGGGATTTGAGAATTGCTATTTCTTAAAATTCTCGGAATTTTGGAAGCCTTAGGGGCCAAATTAAAGAGTTAGTTTAATAAACAACAAAGCATGCGTCTATGATGCACTTTTTTAGGAATTACACCGAAACATGGAGAAGATGTGGCCGAATTGATTCTCGTAAAACTCGGGTTATTTAGATTCAAAATCAATATCTGGTAATTCTTTATCTTTTAACTGTAAATATTTTACCCATCTTGTTCCAGGTTTAGCTTTTGGAAAACATTGCGCTTGTTCAATACCTTGTTAGTGTATTTGAATGTGCTTACAACTTTCTAGAATGCTGTATATCATAAAATCCTTATTGTATAAAAATTGAAGAAACCCAACTACTTTGTCGAAGTACGTAAAATCCATATTGTCTAGCTAATTTCGCTAAGTTTATAAAAAATTATGTAATAATCATGCACACGTCCGCTAATGTATATTTCCTGTAGCATGCAATATACTCCCCTCTTTGAATTGAAGCCGGAACACCCATAAGCGTATCATTTTCTTATTAACTGTTTTATGAAAACATAAGTTAATATACATTTCTGGTAGCGTGAAATGCACTGCCCAATCTGTGAATTGAACCTGTATTACTCAAAAGCGCATCATTTTTATATTAACGGTTTCATGCAATCATCCGTTAATGCGGCTATAAACAGAAAAATGTAAAACGCCTGGCAGGATGAGTAATACCTGAAATTAGCATGAAAACTCAATTTTTCATCGGCTATGAATCATGTCGAGAACAAGGCAGAATATTCATGCACGAGAAAGTTGTTATGACAACCTATCTATTCATTAATTCTGATCCAGAGATTTAATGTTATGTTAATACTGCCCAAATCAATACTGCCAACTGCCAAACAGGTGTTAATGGCTTAAATACTTGCCAATTACTGTGTAGTATCACTTATATATGTACAGTCAGATAATTAAATACTTATCATACCTACCCCAAACACCGGCTAATTACGAATGTCCCCTGTCTCTGCTGAACTTTCGTCCTGTCTCTCAATTTTTGTTCATATTAATTATTATTATAACATAGGGAATCGCAGCTTATTTGAATTTTATGAAATAGAAATTGCACACAGTAAAGAAAATTTGGAAAATGCAATAAACCTGAGCTTTAGGTGTGATGCGGCTGATCAAAAAATACTAATAAGCCAACAAACAGCTTATGTAAATTACACTTATTTTTTCACAGTCGTTTTTCAAAACAACCAAAATATAGATGCGATTAAAAATATTATCGATGCCAGTTCAGACCGAAGCTGTCAAATACACAGTGGGAGATCTGTGACAACGATGTGAGAAAACTAAAACCTAACATTTACGTTATAACTAGGACATTTTACCAGACATTTAAAGGATTGACTTAACAAAAGACGCTGTACTTATCAGAAAAGTAAACTCTTAGGTTTTTGGGGTCCAGGGTGAAGATTTGTTACACTACGTGGTATAGGTGTTTGTAGGGCTCACTTCTCCTAAAGGTCGGATCGCGTACTCCAGTCAGCCTACATTTAAGCACCCTATTTCGCGCCTAAGGCTTTCGTAAAATTCTTAGACTTTTATCAAAATTCGGGAAAATTTGGTAAAAGTTAGCACAATTTAGTAAAAATCGGAATTGGGGTACCGTTTGAGCAAAAATGTGTGAGGCCCATGCCTACGACGAACCCCAACCAACTTTTCGGGGTGTCCTCACCCGCAGGAGTCCTCTAGTTTTAGGTCAGTGGTTCTTCTTTTGGGAACAATTAGATGGGAGTGCTTTTGGAGTTTAAAATAATAGTCCTAGTCAGTAGCTGGTTACACACAGGCTTCGGGTCACAGATATGAAAATACCGGTGACTCGGTTCTATCTTCGATATGCATTATAAAAACACATATAACTGTATACATTAAAGCCGACTGGATTGACTCAAATCACCACCTCTTCGTCTTTTTGGTATTTTGTAAAGGGAATTCGAAAATAATGCGCAAAATGTGAATGAATTATCGAAGAGTGAAATGTTGCGTCATACAGAAATGAGTGCGCGAATAAATAATTGCGTCATTCCATAATAATTCTTGCGTAAAATTACGTTTATGAGTGACTGTAAATAACTAAATCAAGGCTTTCCTAGAGCTCAATTAAAAAAACGCTTGCATAGCTGTGGAATAGAACACGGTCCTCCTGCTGAAGCATCGCCTCTTATATATATTTACAGACGGTGGAATATAACACAGTCCACCTGCTGAAGCTTCGCCCACTAGACGACTGCGCTAATGCAGACATTCAAAGGTACACCAATTAACACAGTATTTAAGCTAATACATAATTAGCTAACCGCCAAACTATACCCCCTGGGAGTTTAAAAATATGTTTATAACTTGAGTTGGACATGGCTGATTCAGAATATATATGGTTTGGGTGTATCTATAATACTTTTGACAGCGTTCAAAGACATTCAGATAAATAATAAACAGACGAAAATCCCTTTCCTCTTATATATATATAGATAGATTTGTTATATTGCAGTAATAACTGCAGCGCAAAGAGCATTGTAGTTTTACATGTAACGGTAATCAGCTCGGAAAAATTATATTTTTCAAAAAATATAACACAAAAATTTTGCGGGATTAAAATGAAGAGGTCCGCCGACCGTACCGTTGGGTACCAGCCGGTAAATCTCTGACCGGTCGCTTTTCCTGCCAGTCGGTTATCGGCTCGCCAACCGAGAAGTGTCTATTCGGTCACGCGTGGTTAAACACAGCTCGACTCGACAGCGAGAGAAACCGTGTCTTATACTTCAGCAATGTATTAGTCTTCCATCTACACCTTCAGTTCAAATCCTAGTCAATGTTCGGTCATCCCGCTCACTTTTAGCAATGTTGTAAGGTATTGACTTCTCTCATAAGTTTGGCTTTGAGAAGATTATTTTGTTGCAAACTTTTTATGTGTATGTCATGTCTGCTATTCTTTTGAATTTCTGTGTTTACGAATGTTTCTATGAAAACAATTCTTGTGAATCGTATTGCCTTTAAAACTCTGGAAGTAGCAACCGGACTATGATATGAAAATACGTATTTTGAACTTTCATCCGCAGTAAACAGAAAGAGCACTGTGTCAGACTCTTATGGCATATGTATTATTTTCTAAATTTATGCTACGGTAATCAGATTCTAGTAATTTAGTGTTTGGACACAGCCAGGGAAGTCGTCAGCTAAAAGTGGCCTTGAGGAGTTTCTCAAGTTCCGGAAATTTCATATAAAATTCCCAACTTCCAGGAATTTCTAAAATACATAGCTATAATGTCAGAATTTAAGGAAGGTATGAAACTGTAATTTTCTAGTTTAGAATTTAAAGAATGTTGGAATTTGAAGATCTGTGATTTGTGTACACGGGAATTTAGGAAACTGGGAATATTGGAATTTAGCAAATGCAATCTAGGGAACATAGAAATTTGGAACTTCGGAAATTAAGAATTTTGGAAGTGTCGGAACCTTGAAATTTTTAAATCTAAAAATAGTTTCCGGATTTATGGAACTCGGAACAGTTAGATTTGAGAATTGGGGAACTCGGAAATTTCGGAATTGTTGGAATTTAGGGAATCTGGCAGTTTGGAGACATGGGAACCTGGGATTTTATGAATTTTGAAAAGGTCGGACTTTATGGAGCTTGGGAATTTGGAAACCTGGGAATTCAGAATTATTTAAATGTGAGAATTTATAGACTATGGAAATTGTGGAATATTGTAAACGAGGAATTTGGGAATGTAGGGAGTTTCGGAATGAAGAGGCCTTGGGAATTTTGAAGCCGCTGAGTTCCAGTAAACGGAGAAATCTGGGATTGAAGGGTTTCCAGAAACCGGTGAATAAGTAAACTTGTACGATTATTAGGAAACAAGGAATTTTTGACTGTGGTGTTTGTGTCGAAAAGGATGATAAATGAACGACTAAGCCAAAATGGGAGCTCACACAAATTTGTATAATTCTGATGTTAAAATTATTGAAATAAGTGAATGTTCTAACGGTGGTAGATTTCTAATTTATAATATTGGATGCGAAAAGCGTAAATAACATGGTAGGCATTAGTGTTGGAAACCGGCCTCAACTATGAAGATTCCCGCCGAAATTTGGGAATTTATATTTCGCGAAATTCCGGGGAATTTGGGAAGCCACTCAGGGTTACTTGGGCCAAGATAACTATGACGACTACCGGATCTAACAATCGAACATACATAGCGAAATCCCAGGTATTTCCACACACTCTGGTGCGCATCTAGGTGGAAATAGTTCGAATTAATATCGCAATTCGACATCCAATCGCCCCGAGAAAGCAGACTTAATACCGTACGAAGGTCTTCGAGTTTAAATTTCGGAGGTTTGATATGTGAATTAAGGAAAAGCAGATCCAAGATTAAACGTTTTTACCGCTATTTTGCTTTACTACAGATAAAGGACTAACAATAAATGAAGGCACCAATGTATATATTGCAAAGCCATTGTGGAGCAATTCTAATATAGTTTGCTCCACGAAGTTACCCTCTTGCAAAGGTGATTTACTATTCCAAAACATTGCGCTTGGCAGGTTTTTTATAAACGGGATTGAGAAACTTCGTCGACCATATTTAGCACATAAGAATTATTCGTTATGTACTGCCACATTTTTCGCTATCGCAAACGGCTACCTTTAATCTCTGTTCTATCTTCGGAACTCATGTCTTTTTGAAGTTCCGTAAAATAGTTACTTTTTATGTTTGTCCACCGTATTGCAGCCTTACTTTGAGTCACCTGATTTTTCGGAGCCCGATCTGAAAGGGCATTCGGCTGAGAAATGTCCGATCCGTCCGCAAATAGCACCTGAGGACTTGCTTCCTCGACTGAGCCGTCTACGTTTCGCCAGAATATGATCTGGGGAGCATTGCTGTCGATCCGTATGCTTGTGAAGTTTTCGGCGCAGCAACGGGATAAGGGACATTTTGACCAACCCTAGTGCATCATTCACAGAGAAGTGCGTGCACGAATTGCACACCGTAAGCTATTGTTGCTACCATATTGTATGAAAACT
>JASANE010005900.1:0-18927 GCA_030248225.1 Trileptium ribeirensis | reverse complement strand
TAAACACACAGTCTAATGCGTGAATTAAGACAGGATGTGCCCAATATGATCGTCTACAATTAAAGACTCCATTTTGATTTGGTGTGTTAGATTCAATCGGACTTGACTTGTCCTGATTTCATTAAACACACAGTCTAATGCGGGAATTAAGACAGGATGTGCCCAATATGATCGTCTACAATTAAAGACTCCATTTTGATTTGGTGTGTTAGATTCAATAGGACTTGACTTGTCCTGATTTCATTAAACACACAGTCTAATGCGGGAATTAAGACAGGATGTGCCCAATATGATCGTCTACAATTAAAGACTCCATTTTGATTTGGTGTGTTAGATTCAATAGGACTTGACTTGTCCTAATTCCATTAAACACACAGTCTAATGCGGGAATTAAGACAGGATGTGCCCAATATGATCGTCTACAATTAAAGACTCCATTTTGATTTGGTGTGTTAGATTCAATAGGACTTGACTTGTCCTGATTCCATTAAACACACAGTCTAATGCGTGAATTAAGACAGGATGTGCCCAATATGATCGTCTACAATTAAAGACTCCATTTTGATTTGGTGTGTTAGATTCAATAGGACTTGACTTGTCCTAATTCCATTAAACACACAGTCTAATGCGGGAATTAAGACAGGATGTGCCCAATATGATCGTCTACAATTAAAGACTCCATTTGTGTGTAAATGATTGTTTGGTGTGTTAGATTATAGGACTTGACTTGTCCTTTTCATATAAACACACAGTCTAATGCGTGAATTAAGACAGGATGTGCCCAATATGATCGTCTACAATTAAAGACTCCATTTTGATTGTTTGGGGGGGTGGTGTGTTAGATTCAATAGGACTTGACTTGTCCTGATTCCATTAAACACACAGTCTAATGCGTGAATTAAGACAGGATGTGCCCAATATGATCGTCTACAATTAAAGACTCCATTTTGATTTGGTGTGTTAGATTCAATCGGACTTGACTTGTCCTGATTTCATTAAACACACAGTCTAATGCGGGAATTAAGACAGGATGTGCCCAATATGATCGTCTACAATTAAAGACTCCATTTTGATTTGGTGTGTTAGATTCAATCGGACTTGACTTGTCCTGATTTCATTAAACACACAGTCTAATGCGGGAATTAAGACAGGATGTGCCCAATATGATCGTCTACAATTAAAGACTCCATTTTGATTTGGTGTGTTAGATTCAATCGGACTTGACTTGTCCTGATTTCATTAAACACACAGTCTAATGCGGGAATTAAGACAGGATGTGCCCAATATGATCGTCTACAATTAAAGACTCCATTTTGATTTGGTGTGTTAGATTCAATAGGACTTGACTTGTCCTGATTCCATTAAACACACAGTCTAATGCGGGAATTAAGACAGGATGTGCCCAATATGATCGTCTACAATTAAAGACTCCATTTTGATTTGGTGTGTTAGATTCAATAGGACTTGACTTGTCCTGATTTCATTAAACACACAGTCTAATGCGGGAATTAAGACAGGTGTGCCCAATATGATCGTCTACAATTAAAGTCTCCATTTTGATTTGGTGTGTTAGATTCAATAGGACTTGACTTGTCCTGATTCCATTAAACACACAGTCTAATGCGGGAATTAAGACAGGATGTGCCCAATATGATCGTCTACAATTAAAGACTCCATTTTGATTTGGTGTGTTAGATTCAATCGGACTTGACTTGTCCTGATTTCATTAAACACACAGTCTAATGCGGGAATTAAGACAGGATGTGCCCAATATGATCGTCTACAATTAAAGACTCCATTTTGATTTGGTGTGTTAGATTCAATCGGACTTGACTTGTCCTGATTTCATTAAACACACAGTCTAATGCGGGAATTAAGACAGGATGTGCCCAATATGATCGTCTACAATTAAAGACTCCATTTTGATTTGGTGTGTTAGATTCAATCGGACTTGACTTGTCCTGATTCCATTAAACACACAGTCTAATGCGGGAATTAAGACAGGATGTGCCCAGTATGATCGTCTACAATTAAAGACTCCATTTTGATTTGGTGTGTTAGATTCAATAGGACTTGACTTGTCCTGATTCCATTAAACACACAGTCTAATGCGGGAATTAAGACAGGATGTGCCCAATATGATCGTTTACAATTACAGACTCCATTTTGATTTAGTGTGTTAGATTCAATCGGACTTGACTTGTCCTGATTTCATTAAACACACAGTCTAATGCGGGAATTAAGACAGGATGTGCCCAGTATGATAGTCTACAATTAAAGACTCCATTTTGATTTGGTGTGTTAGATTCAATAGGACTTGACTTGTCTTGATTCCATTAAACACACAGTCTAATGCGGGAATTAAGACAGGATGTGCCCAATATGATCGTCTACAATTAAAGACTCCATTTTGATTTGGTGTGTTAGATTCAATCGGACTTGACTTGTCCTGATTCCATTAAACACACAGTCTAATGCGGAATTAAGACAGAATGTGCCCAATATGATCGTCTACAATTAAAGACTCCATTTTGATTTGGTGTGTTAGATTCAATCGGACTTGACTTGTCCTGATTTCATTAAACACACAGTATAATGCGGGAATTAAGACAGGATGTGCCCAATATGATCGTCTACAATTAAAGACTCCATTTTGATTTGGTGTGTTAGATTCAATCGGACTTGACTTGTCCTGATTCCATTAAACACAGTCTAATTCGGGAATTAAGACAGGATGTGCCCAGTATAATCGTCTACAATGAAAGACTCCATTTTGATTTGGTGTGTTAGATTCAATCGGCCTTGACTTGTCCTGATTTAAAGAAATTTAATTGAAATTAATTCGCTTATGGAGAGGTCGTGTTAAATGGCCGATTCCTAATGTGTTTGGCTAAAACTAATTTGGCGCTAAAAATGTTTCAAATCGTGCATGTGTTGAGTTCCAGACCTATGGTTAATAGTTAATATATCGCACTTATGATTGTAGTGTTAAAATGAGTGAGTGCACCGTTAACTCAATAACTGAGCTGAGACGAATCCATAAACCACTTATATTAACGTATAAAAGTTTATCATACAGTCTGTACGTATATCATTTTCTGGCTGTCATTATAGCTGATGTTGCTTATTGCTTTAGATTTAAACCTTATAATTTGCACAAATGGCCTTAAAATTATAAATTTATAATCGAGAACATACACATTATATAAAGCTGTGCTGCGACTGAAAAATTTGCCCACTTTATTGTACGATTATGTGCTACACATAATTTGCGAACACTGACACGACTAAATATACATATAGTATACGATAGGTCGAGACACTGTCAAATGCCTATATGTGTAATCGCGTGTCCATGTGTTGCAATTGCTCTTATTACATTTAATTAAACTCTGGCACGCAGACTGCAGCCCATTAATATGTTTTAGGAAAACCACATATGTAGCAGAATCTAAATCGATCTGATGCAGTAAAAAGCTGGCTTGTAAACGCTGTGTAGATGCTGCAGGCATATAACGTTAACACGGTAATAATTAGTAAAATTAAATTGCTTCTACATATAATTCTAATACTAATTATCCTATCCTGCTTAATTATTTCATGTGGATTAAAAATCAAATTTCTCAGGATGTTAGGTGCTGCTAAATTCCCACGTTTTAGCGTACTGTTTTCCTAAACAGTTTACCTATGGTTGTAATATTTTATCATCTGCTCCTGCGAATAAATAAGTCGGACAACCCTAAATGTTTAGTCAAAATATAAGTAAATTTCACTATTAAACTGTATCCGATAAGTCGTTCGCAATTGAGGGTGAAACGGTGTAGTTTCCGTAACCTAATTACAGAAAATCCAGTTTCATTACAGAAATCTAGTTCCAGTTACAGACATTTTATTGTTTGTAAATTAAATGTTACAAACGAGCGATAGTCTTTTTGGTTTAAGCCATTTGGTGTCACCCAACATTTTGGTATATTAATATTGCCAGACCCAACTTTGTTGTTACATATTTTGTCAGAGCAGCCATTTTCGAGCCAGAAGTCAACGTTTAAAAATGCTCCCATGTAAGTGAAATTTCCAAAACTTTTAAAAAGCAAGTTTTTGGGTTATTAACCCTGCGGGACAATACAATTTCTCGCGCTCTTTCTGCTCGCAAAGATGCATTGTACGTGCATGAGTGCCTGTGTCAAATATGGCTTTAGGGGATGGGGCCCGCCCACTAGGATGTATCTTCTAAGCCCTCATATTGGCACCAAGAGGTATATATGAATTAACTTATATTTCTTTATGAAGCGTTCAGAAAAAAAATGTATGCACTCACTGCACATTGTAGCACATATGAGCATGATTATTGCTATAAAACATTTTCGAAACAGGTGGCATAGTTCGTATTGTTGATGCATATTTAGTGCAAGACTTGTACCATTTGCACGATTTTGTATGAACGACGTTGGTTGTTGCTACAATTATTAATAGGTTTTGTAGAACAGTTGATATCGTTACGTGATTTTAATTGTTGCACTGATCGTGAACAAATTTAAGTGTAATATAGAAGGTAACGCTACAAATTCTATATCATACAAATAAACATTATTATTGCCACAAATTGTGTAGGTATAAACATGAAAACACATATTATAATGTGCAGTGAGTGCAACCATTTATCTTTGAACGCTGTATTACATAAATATATAAATGCATAAGTTTTCCTACTGAGGCGTAAATACAAGCAGCATTTGTTTGTCCCGAGCAGTGCACCGCATTGATTCGGCAAAAACAACGTGAGTCATCCCTGTAGTTCGTCACATCAAAGATAAATATGCACTTCCGCTTCTCACTTATGTTTTAGATAAAGCCTCGTGTCACATAGGCATCGTGGTTAGATTGTAGTATATAATGACACATGGCCGAGTTCGAAACCCCAAGGGATAGTGGGTGTAGTGTAGGGAAGATCAGGCTGTCGACGGCGTCGTTGGGGGTTCAAATTTTTTTGACATTTTTTGAAATTCAAATTTTGCAATGTTTTGGCACTCATTTTACCAATTTTCGCCACACTTTTGACAATTTTTCCGCAATTACCTCAATTTCGCGCAATTTTTGCTCATTTTTGACTGATATTTACCTATTTTTTGGCCAATTTTTCTGCGCCCCTTCGGCGCGGAGAGATTTTCTCAATCAGGCTACCTTCCAGGGGGATAAACGTCGAAAAAGGGAGGGGGGGGGGTCGGAGTCTCAGGAGAGATAATATTCCTACCCCTATGACAGTGTATGTAATATGAAATGCGATTCACTGTAAAGTGTACAAAATCAGAAATAAGAGCTTGATCTTTCCAAAACTAGCAAAATTAATTAGTTTGCTTTGATTAGAAGATGTTTATATTTTATCGTAGGTGTCGATAGGGGCGGGAGAGTTACCGCCTAAGGGTCCAAACCACCTCAGACCAAATCTACCTCCCACGGAGGCTCCGCATGCCTCCTTCTTTCGCCTCCCGAACCAAAGACAACTTTAGGAAAAATAAGCAAAAGCAGGCTGGAAATTTGCAAAAATTGGGGTGAAATTGCCAAAAAATAGCGGAAATTAACAAAAACTTATCGCAATTGGGAACATTTTGAGTTCCTAAAAATTTCAAAAATTTACCCTAGCCCCCCTTAATCTGCAATCGCCGACGCCATCTACTCCCCTCCTAAGCTGAAGGACCTTCATCAATGATATATAATGCAACCCGAAAAAATTTCCATCGCACGTGATCCAGGAATCGATTAGTTGACAATGAATTCCCTTTCCATTAGGGACGTTTTAGAATTGCCACTCCCACTGTATGCGTATTTATATACTTATTAGAGAGTACCCAATGAAGAATACCATAGCTCCGGCTCACACTACAATTTGCTATAATCTCTCTTAGCGAATGTGACATTAGGCGGCTGACAAGTTTCAGTTCACGTATCTCAAGGAACCAATCCTGTGATAACATAAAACCGCTACAACGTTTAAACTTTAAGGTCAAAAAGTAACATACAACCTACAACCGGGTAATACCTGTAAGCACTCAGTTGTTCGGATTTTGTGCTTTTTAACTCATATATACTCATAATGCGAACGTTATTTCATGTTCTTTTCATATATCAAAAAATACCAAATACTTGTTTAGACTAATAACTTCACACCCGGCAGAACCCACACTTAAATGTTCGTCCGACTGTCTAAATTGGACCAATTTTTTCACAGTCCATGTAAAGCTCACACAGCTCATATTTAACTCTGTTAGTATTAATTATTTATGCTTCAGCCAGCCTATATGTTTGATAACGGTCACAGATTTGGCAAATAGAAATTATCGTAAAAGCCGGTTTATAAACGCCAACAAAATATACATTTTGTTTCACGTTATAAATAAAATTGCGACAAGACAGTCTTCTTCGTAATACAAAATTAGGCCAATTTCTAAACCGACACTCACTGCTCATTACGATGGCGAGATATTGCTAAATTTTTGTCCTAGAGCAAAAGTAACTGTTGAATAATAAATGCGCAGCGTGATTGCAATGGTCATTGCAGACGCTCAGGCGTGTGCAAAGATTACGGTTTCTGCACTTGAGGGAGCTGAGGTTATAACAATCGCACGAAGAACGCATTCGACATTTACATTGCACCTTAGGCAAGCCGTGCAACCGCCGTGACCATACAGGCTACGGTGTGCGGTTCTTGCACACAAATAAACGTGAACGACTCACTTTATTACGCCCAAAAAAGACGCAGTGGAATAGTTTAATGTTGCCGGGCACAAATCAAATACAAACCATGTTGTTCTCGATAACTAAGCCTAAGGCTTACACTTAGGCTGCTCTTATGTCCTTATGCAATCCTTAGGTTAAACCTATAACTATTAAGTCGGGGGCTGCGACACCGACAAAACTTAATATTAAGCGCACAACGAAACGTTATTACGACCAAAAGCAACGCAGTGGAAGAGTTTAATGTTGCCGTGCACAAAACAAATACAGACCACATTGTTCTCGATATACTAAGAATAAGGCTTACACTTAGGTGCATATACAATCTTTAGATTAAACCTATGACTAAGTCGAGATCTGCCAGCCCCTCCCCCCTCGAACCACATCACTAAACTCAACGTATTGCTCCTCAAAATTACCTACTCGAGCCGACGTCACGGCATTATTGGTATCTTATTTGCGCCCAAAGATTTATTAGTTTTTATGTTAAACTGGTAAAACTAATAGTTCAAAATAATTTGCTATAGCTCCCAGGTAAAATAGAAAACTGATCAAAATCAAAGGGATTTTGAAGTTTCGTGAGCAATTGTGGATAAATTGCGACGCTGTTTGCTCGTCTGTCAATTTCCTACCGCTAAAATATTATTTCATCAAACGCTTGCTGATCTCCGTGTGTAGTGAAGCCTTAAAATGGATTAATGCGTGCCATCGTTTACTTACCGGAAAACATCGTTATAAAAAGTCAAAAATGATGAAGATACATATGTCATTAAAATCTGTAAAAAGTCAACCTCAACAGGGTCTTCTTTCTCACCGACTTCGCATTGCAGTCTTCTTACCCAACTGCTGTGTGTTTCGCTAAAACGTAAATATGAATAGTAAGATTCTCGTTAATCCATTCATAAGCGTCACTAGATGACAAGGCATCTGTCTTTACGGCATTTTATGAGGCACCATTACAGTACAAAACTAAAATAACATTGATAACACAGCGATCTTAATGTTGCATCTATTATGTATATCTTTAAGGATTAATGACTATCCTGTCGCTTGGAGTTATCGTATTGAACTTAGCCGATCCACTACCGAAATCAAGTCACGGAATTTGCAGTATCACCAGATACTACTTCGCTCTCATTTGCACTATATTAGTTTCATGTACGCTGAACGGTCTGGCGCTAAAACTGGATAAACTTGGATATCAACGGAATTCCAAGAAGCGTCACAGGTAAACATCATAGGTTTTATCCTTCATGCGGGCGCAGGAGCATGCCTAGAACTTGATGCACCGGGGGTGGGTACAGGATTTGTTATGTGGAGAACAGTGTAGCCAAATCTGGGTAACACAGACATGCGCCTCGTGAGATAGGCGCTGTAGATAAGAGGAGACAGCCAACCCCGTGCCTCCTGATGGCTACGCCCCTGAGTAGACGAGGCATGATGCAATATAAAAGAATGTTGCAACAAACACGAAGATACGTATTCTCGGTTGCACTGTATAGACCCGTCCTAAATGTGAGTATAGTTCAGTGATAGTGATCTAGCCACATTGTAAAGATACTGAGTCAATGTTTTGCCTGAGTTGACTCGCAACAGGCTGACTAAGCAAATGTGTGAAATTTAACTCAGTCAGTATCAGTGATAACTCCGAGTTGATCAACGCTGAGGCGATACTTAATGGATTATTTACTTAGTTGTTAAGTCCTAAAACACTATCTCAGGCAGCGCTAACTCTGTCTCATTAATTTTGAGTCAAATTCGAAATTGTCGAAATCTAATTGAAATTAACTTAGAGCTTTTTTTCTAGTTTCGCTACGTATATAAATGTACTAAGAATATAAACTGACAATGGCTGATAACGATTAAATTTAATGATATAACCTACCCACAGGTCAGCTCAACACATAAAACTAGACATTCCATCGAGTAGGTTTCGGTTTGAAAGTTTGCTTTACACGCGATACAAAATGAACTCATATTACAAAACAAACATAATAAACATATTCTATGCGAAAGTGAACTTAAGGTGACCACGCCAACCATCCTATTTTGTCATTTCCGATATCGACGCGCAAACCCTTGTTACGGAAAAAAGGCTCAATTTCATCCAGTTTTTCGCTAACCGAAAATTGGCAAATTCAAATTCAAGTGCCAGAAATAAGGTCTTGTGTTCGAACAGAATTTCGGCGATTTCAATTTGCGGATATTCGGCTCCCTAATGCCTAATCATTTAAATTTGGATTGTTGAGAGTTCGCTGACATTTCAGATGTAAAAATGACATCACAATCAAATCGATCCTATAGTTAAGATCTCGGTGTTCACTAACAGAACTGATTTAATTCAAACTGAGAAATTTTCGTTCTCAAAAATGGGGGTAATTTTGCTTGAATTTTTGCGAACGCAAAATGGTTAATTTAAATCCCGAGCGCTGTGTTCGCGAACAGTTTTACGCCGAATTTCAATTGACTAAAAAGCGTTCAGTAACAAATTTTATGCAAAATTACAAAATAGGATGGTTGGTGGGGTCACCTCAAGTTTACTCGAGCATTGTACGTCCAAATTAGGTTTACGTACAAATACAGACAAATGTATATATGTTTACAAATACATTCAATTCTGCATATACACGTACAAATGAATAAAAATTTGTATCGATACGACATACAAATTCAAAAGCTTACACATTTATCATATTTATGTCGCACCGAGAGGAAGTCCTTGTCTTGGGGGTGGCCCTCCCTGCCCCGTTCCCTCTGAGCATGTATATGATACTGTTCAACAGCTGAACTACATTGTAAACTGTCGCTTGGAAAACGGTAACAGATAAGAAAACTTCAAAAGAATAATCCTTTTATAATGTATGACCGACGCAAAAACATACTTTATTTTACAAAAGCGTAGCATACCTTATTTTAAAGCCGCCGATAACCAGAGTTTTTTTCATTTTTTGATAAATGAGCGTAATATAGCAAAAATTTTAACTACTCGCCCAAGTATTATTTACCTAGCAGATGTTGTTAAATACTTGTTTAATGATTTATGTTCAATAAATTTATTTACAGATTAAAATTTTGTTAGTAAATCCTGTATGCTCGCATTACTTTTGTTAACACTTTTCAGGAAACCACATTCAGTCAGTTACTACATATCAGGCGCGGACTTCGATTCACCTATGGGCAGTAGTAGCTGTGTCAGTGCTCGACAGTCGGAACAACAACTTAATACACCGATGCGAGACGACAGTTGGGCCTATCCTCCAGTCGCCGAGTCGGACTTAAAAATCAAAGTAAATCTCAACGCATGCGGAACCACAGAAGGCAAGGTTCCACTAGCAACGGGCGAAAGCTTCTACGATGATTCTGTGATAGCTGTTATGTCAAATGGACGACAGAATCGATGGACCGCAACGTCCTCCCTCAAACGGAATAGCTATAGTTTTGAACCAAGTCCGTGCAAAACAAAGTCTGCGCCAGTCAAAACGCGAAAAAAGACTCTTCCGATACGTCGCAACGGCTTTCTGCTTAAACTATTTACCTACGAACACGCAGCCCAACTTGTCGACATGATTTCGCTAATGCTTGGCTTTCTTATCATCGTCATAGAGTCAATGTGGTTTTTCCGGCAGTGAAAAAAGGTCAACGGCGGCGGTCAACAGAAGGTGCTAATTTGTATTTCATACAATAAATCGCGCAGAGTTGGAGACAAGTGTTTCAGCTCGCAATTTTTCGTCATAGAGTCAATGTGGTTTTTCTGACTGTGACACAAACAAAGATCAACGGTGACGGTCAAAACAGCGTGCTAATGCGTATTTCAAACAATAAATCCGCTCAGTGTGGGACACAATTATTGTTTCAGTTTGAAATTTTTCGTCATAGAGTCAATGTGGTTATTCAGACAGTGAAAAAAGCTCAACGACGGCGGTCAAAAGAAGGAGCTAATGCATATTTCAAACAATAAATGCGCTCAGTGTGGGACTCAGTTATTGTTTCAGTTTGAAATTTTTCGTCATAGAGTCAATGTGGTTATTCCGACAGTGAAAAAAAGCTCAACGGCGGCGGTCAAAAGGTGCTAGTGCGTATTTCAATCAATAAATGCGTTCAGTGTGAGACACCATTATTGTTTCAGTTTGAAATTTTTCGTCATAGAGTCAATTTGCTTTTTCCACAGTTAAACAAAAACTCAACGGCGGCGGTCTAAAGAAGGTGTTAATGCGTATTTCAAACAATAATTCGCGTAGACGGGGACAAAATTGTTTCAGTTTTCAATTTTTTTCATAATACATGAATTAGTTTATCAAAAGTGTTTTTAAGCTACGGTTAGTACTAGATAAATGAAATATATAATAGCCATCATCTCAATAACGTTAAAATATATTGGCAATAGTAAGTTCACCGGCCAAATTTATTTACCTATCTTGCTACCGCAAAATCATATCATTCGTGAAGTATATAATTTTATGGACGTTAACGATGTGCCAGTAAAATTAATACAACCTCGGTCACTCTATACTTTTCCTAACTTAAGCTCAATGGACGAAATGATACATGATCTGCTGCAGTACATTGAACAATATTAATTTTTATATTGTGCCACCCTAAAATAAAATTCTCTTAGGATTTTTGTAGATATAAATGATGTTTCAACAAATGGGTACAGTCACAGTTTCGATCACTCTACGTTTTAATCCAATCTTTTTATCTTTAGCTCAATGCGATAATTTACACATGATTTGCAGCGCCAGTAGGGCACCAGGTGTGATGTACAATTCAACGAATGATGACTGTAAAACATCGATTTCAAAAATAAATCAGAGCAAGGTCAAAGTTAGTTTTTTATACACCATATCATACAATTAATGTTTCATCGGGTAAATTGTCAGTCAAATATTGTTTCTATATTTGATAAAAGCTATATTTGCGACGCTTCTGAATAATTGTAGTAGCAGAAATAACACTTTACAGACTTTTGCCATACCCGGAACAGGACAACCTAAGGTCATATTACGACGATTACTATAATATTCAAACCGGGGTGATTTTACACCTGCGTTAAAATATTAAAAGGACTTATTGCATTAGGTTCACGTTGGTTAGTCAAATCTATCTCATTCCCCATCACCAATTATGTGGTATTGTGGTTTTATATTCCGCTTAGGTTACGTTTGTGGTTACAAGCCCCACACCACAGATTGAATAATTACGGTAACCAGGGAAGAGTGGAGACTTCTAAACCACATGGAAGCACTATGCAACCTCAGAATCAGGTAATCATAGGCATTAGTTTTATGTTTTAATGTACAAATATTAACTAAAGATGCTATTATTTCTGCTAAATGTTTGTAATGTAAATAAATTATGAATAAATATTCTGCCACAAACTTTACGTTTTTGAAATAATGTGTAAAGTTTTTTTCAATATACAATCAAGATGTTACATAGAAAGAAAATATATTAACAAGTAAATGTATGGTGCTATTACTGTAAATCGTAAATATATACACCATCATAAATCATGAATATCAACCAACCGCTATCAATTCTCCGACGCAACGTCTTATAATAATCTTAAATCTTAATGCTGGAAAACTTTTCGCGTATTTGTATTATCTATTCCACCACCAACCTTCGTTATTCTTAGTAGCCATCGAGTAATAAAAGAACTCGTCAATATGAACAAAACAGAGTAGCACAATATCAAACCAATTCGTAGCATATAATGTATATCCATAATAAGATAAAACATTCTACACATATATGTGTGTACATGCACCTATGAAATACCCAAACAGAAAACCGAATGATTAAAGATGCCACATTTCAAAAAGAAATTGTCACAGTATACGTCTACCCTGTTGCACTCCGGAGGATATCGGAGTGTGCAACCACACCACGACAAAGCCGGTAGTCCTATTTGTAACCGGAACAATCTGTCACCACATCGTTAGGGTAGTCCGATTTCGTTGTCGGACCGCAACAATGACATTAATTAGTAAATGGCCACCGTAGTCGTGTAGAAAAAATCTTCATGCCATATCAATATAAAAGAGCCGTAAATTGAAACGCCGTTAATACATTCAAACAGTTAATGAAGGGGCTGTTTTGGTTATCAATCTAGAATAGCAAATCATGAAAATAACTCGTATGGGGTGTTGACCACGTGGTCAAGTTATAAGAAATCAGTAATGCACGTACAAGCGTACCTGCAAACAGTACGGTGCGTTAACATTAAAAGATGCACGCACAAGTTCCGTAATTTGAACGAGTTAACTATGATCCGTTTATAATTTGTGTATATGTTCATCATCTGGTATATAAATATAATAAAGTAGAATCAAACCGAATAGAACAAAACGCATGGCCACCACGTTATCTAAGCGTAGCAATATTCATATTAACCATATGAAGAATTTCGTTGACGGTAAAAGATTCATGAAACATTTTTAAGAGAAAGTTTTAATATGACTATTAATAAAACGTCTAGGATAACCTCTATTTTTGAGTCTACAGACCAAAGATCTTAGGTTATTAATAAAAAATTCCCGCTTGTTGCAAATTTTAAAAAACTGGTACATTTGCCCATGAATAATACCTTTAAAACTGAACGCGACAGAATAGAAGTAAAAAATGGAAAGTTTAGTTATAGGAAAATCCAAAAGTTGTCTTTTGCCATAAAGATCCACATCGGCTTTTCCATATTTTATACTTATTTTGGGTTAAGAATGTTGTCGGATTTATTGCCTTGCAAAGTTCAAGCGAATCCTGGTAAATATCTTGATAAACAGATTCAAAAGTGTTAAAATCATCAATATGCGAAATATCATCAATATAGCGGAAAGTGTGTCTAAATTTATTTCTAAGTGGTGCACTACATGTCATCAAATATTCCTGTTCAAGGTCGTGTAAGTATAGATTAACAATGTACGGAGCAGAATCCGTGCCCATTGAAATGTCAATCGTCTGCCTGAAAACCAAATCCCCGAAGGTAAAGTATGTATTATTAATAAGCCATTCAAGGGTGTTAATAATATCATTTGCATCTAAGGTTAGATTCTTACTAGAGGTGTTACACCAGTACGTCCCCGATTTACTAATGGGGCGTTCACGTTAAGGTGTGTGCAAAATGACTCTAAGTTGTTCAACAGTCTCACGCGGCGCACACCTTTTCCGCATATAGCTTTTCTAGACACCCCGGACAACTAGAAAACTCTTACGTGACTGCAAGGTTTTGCATAGACAGTCTGCGTTGTCTACGAATTTTGTCCGATAGAGTTTCCCGTGATTATAGCTAAAACACGCGCCAAAATTTGAATTTGATACCATGGGGTCTGTCAAGCTTATACTTGTCCAAAATTTGAAACTTTCCACGATGTAGGACTGCCAAAATTGGAATTTCTCGCCTCGGCAACTGTTATAATTTGAATTTCTGCTACTATAGTATAATTCAAAACATTAGCCACATAAATCAGTCCGCCAGGTCACTATAGTTCGATCTATATGGTCAGCCTAGACTAGACAGATTGTTCAGAGAGCTACATATGCATCATTTACCCTAAGATGTGTGCAGCAGGGCCGGATTTTGTAAAGATCTGCCGCGGCTCTAAAGCTATGTTTGGCTAACCGAGGTCAGCCAGTGTGACATTTTTTGGGCCGAGCCAGACCCTACAAATATATTTAGCTAATAGTAAAATGAGGCTGATAAAATGTCACAAGTTCCAGATCAGCTCTAAAAGCCAGAAATTATGACGACAATGGAAAACCGCTAAATCAACAATGGAAATTGATTATAGTTATGGTCATATATTCGTAAAACATCCTTCCAGTTACAATATCATAATTTTTAAGCATGAAAAAGCATGTTTTACATAGCTACTAGGTTGGCTTGTAAAAGGCGATCAAATAAAAATTTTGAAAATAGCGATATTTACGTATTTATTTTGCCTGAATTTATGCGCTTTGTTTTAATTACTACTATATAATCTTGCCTTTTTTGGGCCTAAAGATAAATATTTCCGATGTAACACAACCTGCTAAACTAAATGTAATAATTTTTTCAGTAGCCCGTCCCGGCTATTAAAACCTGAGACATAGCGACTCCCCGCCCATACAAACATTCTAGCATAGCTTACCTATTTATTTTATTTATGAAGGGCCGGATATTGTTGTGCCTTTTGGCACGAGCCGGAATTGGCTCTGTGACAGAATCCGGCCCTAGGTGCACACATCTTAAGGTAAATGATGCATAAGGCTGCAAGGAAAACTCGTGAAGCTAGCTCGTGCTATAGCAATGTCCATTGAATCTGCTTTGATAGCCGGACAAGACTAAGCCTGGCTGCACTCAACTTATTGTAAACAAATCATAACAGGAATCAGATTCTTTTGTCCTTCAATTGTTAAAGGCATTCCTAATAAGACCGGACAGTCTACAAACTATATCGTTATGCTTCAGTTTGGTATACATTGTTGTAAAATCATATCTATTAACTGCATGCATACCTTTGTATTATTTAAATACCTGATCACATCAAGAATTTTATCTGTGTTATTAACAATCCAACAATTGTGAAATTTCTTAAATCTGTAGGTTAGATCCGAGAACTTGCAAAACCTTAAGTACAACAATTTCAGAACACTACATAAGATACTAGAAGCTATCTTCGTATATGCAAATTTACTCGATATAACGTATCTGCATTTAACAGGATTTTTAAGAAATTTCGGAATAACTTGTATGAAGGGTAAACTGTAGAAGCCTAAATCAAGAAAGTTACCAAAATTTGATTCTATAAAACATTTATGCGCGTGCAAAATTTTATCTTGTGTATCGGTTTTTAAAGTATACGTATTTGACTTAAAGTTACTAATACCATACAAACCTTGTTCATTTGCGATCACATTAATATAAACGCGTTTTCATATAAAGCTAAAGTTTAGCGGAGCCTTAGCAGTAATGGTTACAACAAAATAATATTTAATCTTCAGAATATACTTCCTTTCCGTGGAATTAAGAATTTCACCTGAGCCAAAACTTCTGAGTTTAGGCTGTTAATGCGCTCATGCAGACTTAAGATAGCGTTCAATTTCCATTTCAAAAACATATTTTTTTCCAAGTCCGTATATTTTTCCATAATGCTCGTAATATATTTAAACGTCGATGAAACTTTAACTTAACATCATCAAAATTGATTTGGCGATGCAATCTATACGTAGGCCTTTCTCTAAAAGTATCTTCAGGTTCCAATTATTTTTAAAATCAACATTGCCAGATATAATAAGTTTATGATCTCTATTCACGAAAAAAGACGAATTTCAGTATCAAGGTTTTAGCTGAAGCACTTCCATAGCTAGGTGCATTATTACCGGCAGAATTATGCCTTATGTCCTTCCAAGTATGACACAATTCAAAAATAAATGTCTCTTTTCAGGGAGAACTCTAAAATAAAGATATTTTCCCATTTAGTTACATTTACATCCATATCCACCATGTACACTTGAAGAATATGTTGATGTTGTGTTAATATGCTACCTACACATTTAGGACACTGTGTATTAAAATTTATATTACGGCTTTTTAATTTTTTTGAAAAGTTAACCTTATTGAAATTAATAGAATAGCTAGTTTTCCGGTCAATGATCTTACATAGGTCTATAAATAAGTTAAATTTAATTAAAGCAACCGTGGCTGGGAACGTACTAGCGGAAGTGTGTAATTTTTTGTGTTGAAATAAATTATTGTCCTCCATATACCTATATGCACATCTAAATGTATCACCGTCGAATGTCCAGTAGTTCTTAAGCAACCCCGACTTTTGAACCTAAATCGGCCCAAATATTTGTACCGTCTATTAACTTGGTTGATTGATTTCGCTCAATTTTTCGCATGCGGATATGAACCTTAGACCTCATTGGAGCAGTTATTTAGTATCCATGTAGCCCCGCATGCGATTAAATCTTCTTTATGTATTTTATGAAAGGCCCGATTTGACAGTGAATGTATCGCTGGATGTTAAGTTAAGTAAGGATTGCACTACTACCGTTCCTGATACGAAGTTACCTAGGAAGAAATCTAGAGCCAAATCGGCCCAGATTTTACATTTTTATCATATTTTCTTGCTACTGAGTCCGCCAGATTTGGCTTTTCTGCTTCATGACGCTGCTTGTTACGACGTTGTTTCGTAACATCATTTAACAAACTGGACTCCAATGGTAATTAATCCCAGTCTCAAAAACACTAGGTGATTCCAGTTTTGAGTGTGGATACAAATTTTTTTCGAAACTTTTAAACTTATACCAAGAAACATGATCAATATTCAACGCAAGCAGTTTATTTGACTTGCAAAAAGCTTTACTGATCTTGTCACATAGAAAGGTTAGGTTAGACCAAATATTTGAAAGCACTGAATTAAGTAATAATTCAAAATGAACCCGGTTTGATCGGCCAAATTGAATAAAAATTCATTAACTAGCTCTATTTTGGCAAAACCTAATTTTACTCCTTGAACCTAAACCTACAATACTCCTCAAATTAACGGATCCCGTTATTCCATTAAAACGGCAAATGCAACTTATATATTGATTATGCACAGATTTTATATTAAAACATAAAATATATATACATATTTTACTTAAACATATAAAGACAAAACATATATAAATTTTCAAATTGGCATAATCCATATTAATTATTCATTACAATTTGCTAAGACCCGGCTAAAATCCCAGTGAGATTTCAAAGTCATCAGTGACATAGAGGCACTTGAATCAAATGCGAACTCGTAACCTCAGTTCAATCGTGATCGTATTTGATCGCCAGAATGTAAAAGATTGTCAAGTAAAACATGCGTGCGATGCTGTGTTTTTCTCGAAGTCGCCAAGCTTTTTTCATATAATTTTTGCCACGCTTTGAATTGAACATAAGTTTCAACACTCAGCAGTTGTTTTTTCTAGATACCATTGAGATTGAAAAATACAAACCACTTAGTTTTTTTACAGATTATGTGATTTTTAGCACACGTCAAATATATATTCAACTCCAATTTGCTTTTGTGAGTTCTGTTTCTTTACAAACTGTGCTGCGGTCAACCAGTAACAAAGTCATGTTTTATTTTAATGCATGGCTGACCAATGTCAAACTGAGCGGAGAAAACTATATATACTTTATTCCAGTCTCGATATATATACTAAACCTGCGCCTGAACCACAACCAAACCTAAGGTCAGTTATAAGCCTTATACATTATCCAACACTAAATCAAGGGTACGACGCCTTCCGAACACCCTGGAATAGGTTGTTCTTTTTTTTAAGGTTTTATAAGGTTTAAGGTTTTTAAGGTTTAAGCTTTTTTTAAGCTGGTTGTAACTTTTTGAGGCCCTCAGCTTCACTTTAGCAGCATTTTTCTATGTGCTAAGCTGGGTTTATGTCTGTCGTGAGATCGTAAAACTTTTTAAAGCTTCAATAAGTTAAGGGATCAGCGTCAACCTCGTCACACATGTTTTGAATTCGACTAAATTTTGGATCTTTGCTTGCTGATTTCCATACGTTTCGACCGCAAGATTTCAAACACTGAACGTGAGCATGGAATTTACGACATACTTCAGTTGCCTGTAATGGTAGAACTGATGACATAGTTATTAGTTAGAACATAAATAAAGAGTTGAAGAGGCGATTTGAAAGTTAAAGCTGATTATAAGGAAATCTGAAAATCTTTCGAGCTGAAAAATATACTTCAGGACATCCGAACTTTTCGAGCGATATGAGATCCATATCTATGGCCTTGAGCTTCACCTCTTACTTTAAACGCTTACCTGACTTATATATTAATGTTCAAATTGGACAGACTTGCACTTTGCATAGAAACTCAGTTTGTTTCCTAGAAATACGTCACATAAAACATTTAAAAAGCCGCGTGGTATATTGATAAAAATAATAAAATAATAATGACGCGCCAAAGTGGGTATCCGAATGTAGCAGAGATAATAAAAAACTCTGTGACGTAATATTTATTTATATTTCACCACTTATACTGACAAAGTGAATAAACTTTGATATCGCACGACCAATAAAGTTTCGTTCGTTTCCCAAAGAATAAACAATAATCTACGAAATATACCAGCGATTTTTTATGATGTTTAAAGTTTATTTCAAACAAGTGTACCACTTTTTATTGCATTAAATTCTAGAAAATGTCTAATATTTCCA
>JASANE010005896.1:0-25706 GCA_030248225.1 Trileptium ribeirensis | reverse complement strand
AGCAATACGTAACTTAACGAAGAACAAACAATTACGTATTGCTCCAAAAAACTTTATTAATCGCAAAATATATATACCTATTATCCTGTACGTATATATAATTATTGATATATTGAACAGTTAGTGATCAGAATAGAATCATTATTAATTTCTTTATAGAACTAATATCAATCAAACTACAATGAAATCTAACAAAATGAGAGAACAGCGTAGTTGTAGCAAAACCAATCAATTTACTATTATGCTCATCATCACGATGTCGAGACAGTGTTTGATTAGTTTTAAAATTAACACGAGGGCGAGGTAGGTAAAGGTAAGCTAGGTGGGATTACGCCGTAAGATTGCGATGCTGTACCATAAATTTCAGTAAAGTGTTAAATGCGAAATGTCAAAACCTTGATAAAATAAATAATCGTATTTCAAAACATGAAAACCCCTTGACAAAACGCTAAAATTCCTGCAATGAGGCACGCGGATTATGTCCAGTTGGGCTGACTAATATTCAATTTATGGTACCGGCACTGACTAAACAACTGTGCTAGCTATATACGTTAAAAGGGCACATACAGCACCTGTGGCTCACATTGTCGTCTTGAACCCTGGTCACAGCTCGATAAAACACTACAGAGAATCCACGCAGCGAATCCTAGTTACAAGTCATAAATTCACTAGCCAAGCTAGTCCTGAGGTCCCAAAGTGTAATGCATGCCATGTCGTTCTCGATATACTAAGCCTATGTCAAGGTCCTTATATGAGCCATACACTATGACTAAGTCGAAGGGGCTCCAGCCCCCGAACCCCCGTTCCAACTTGTTCTTTTTTCTAACGATATAACGTGTTGCCGCGCTCAGGCTTACCGGGGCCAATTCATTAATAGGAAGCTATCGATCTATTATCAGGTCGGGTTAGTATTTTTCAAAACCCCACGGTTGTCTCTATCCTGCCGTATATCGCCTGTCTGTGCTTATATTTGTTCACACAGCAGCAACATCCTAGGAATTTGTGGATGCCCTATGGGATCGCAAACGAAGGAATCGGATACAATGTGAGCAGAACACGCCGTGAATTAACCGAAGGGTAAATCTGAAAGCCCTCTATACTTTTATTATAATAACATTCTAATGCGGCAATGTCATGCATGTTATCACGTTCCTATTCTATTGCACTTTGTGTTATAAACTTTACATCTATATTGCTTAAGTCCAAGGACTGACAACCATACCCCTACCTACCCATCTGATATATATGACTTTGTACAATGCGCTCAGAGCTTACGATCATTGCTGAGAGTTGATAAAAATTTCAAAGCAGGCAATTTGCTAAAAACATAGGTACATTTCGTAAACCGCTCTAAATCTCTTCTTTGCAATAATGTGTCTTGGGAAGATGATAATGTTAATTCTTCGAAATGGCATTGTTTTCGTTTACCCTTATAAAGATTATCATGTATATAAATATGTTTATTTGGGAAAGATTAATTTTTAAGATAACCTCTACTAAAACACTTTTAGCGTAGGTGCCCACGGTTCGTCGGCTTAGTTAGGAGGACACACAATTTCGGCGGACGCGGTAGGGCAATGAAGTACCCAAAATTTTCATCTTCTCTGCAGTTTTTCAGTTTTTTTATAATCCTACTTATAATTGCTACGGTCTTCCGAGTAACGTCGGCGCGGATGCGGAGTTCAAATGGTTTAGGGAGGGTCCAACCCTTATCGGGTAATTAACCCCTCCCTATGAAGACCTATAATTCACATAATGTTATTGTCTCGATGCCGACCGAATACAGTTCAACAAAGCCAAATTATATATTGCACAAAAATTTCGTTTTGAATTAATAATTTACTATCTAAAAATGGCAAACACCAACGGAGCCAATGGCCTAAAATTCATTGCGATAAGTTCATATGCCCAAAGGCAACGAAAACCAGTAACTCGTAAAGTGGGTAAAGACTGAGCCAGAGAACTTAAATGCCCTTCTACGAACGTAAAAATTGTTACAACTAAAATATAAAAAAACAATAGTATTTTAATCATTTTTCATTCATTGCATTGACACGATTGAAAAAAACTATTTACCGTTGGGTTTACCCCAGGTAATAGCAACCATTAATTGTTCGCTGCTGCTGCGTAACCTTTGAGTAAAATAAGAGTAAGTACTGCAGCAATCTTTATGATTATTTTTTCACTGACTAAATAAACTAGAAGGACGCAGGGGCTAGAATAAAAAGGGTAATCCAAATCGTCTTTCAAAAATGTAGGGTTTCTGTAACCGTTTTGCCGGCTCTAACCGAGAAATTTAGGTAGCTAGCTTTCCGTGCATGGCCGAGTGATCTAGTAGGTTGTTACGTAGTACAATCTAGGAGTTGTGTGTTCAACTCCCACCCGCACCTGAATTTTTACATTTGGAGACGTTTTTGTTCCAAGCAAATAAATGATGCTCCGGACATATAAGATCATTATGATGTGAACTCGTAAACGATGATGTTATATGCCAAAGTGGAGACTATACAACTACAAAATATTATCCACCAGAACTACAGAAGCATAGATCACAAGATAACACGCTTAAACTTGAACATGTGACCCCAAAATTTGCGAATCATATAGTATCCATGTTATACAATCATTTGCCGTCTGAAAACACAAAAAATACGTTATACCGATCGAACATATTTTTGAATCTTTTTTAAAAACATTAAAACTGTTTAACTTTAATAAAACGTATGAAAATCACGGAGCTCCAAAATCTATAGCCTAGTCGTAAACCAAACTGGCAATATATATAGTACAAGCTAGAGAGAGACAAAGAGCCAGATTTTCGGACTGAGTCAGTTCGGCCCTTCCTGCACCAGGTTCGGCTCGGTTCGGTTCTCACAGACAGATCTTGGGCTCTGGCTCACTTCTTCGTAAACAATGTCTGACTCCGCTCCACGGGGCTCCTCCGATAGAAATGCAAGCTCGGCTGGGTTTCTAGGCTCCTAATAATAAAAATTGTACGTTTGATGAGACAACATAATACACAAACGACATATATTGTCGTTACCGAGGTTATCTCGGCTGTCCTTAGCGTTCGGTGACTATTCCACTACACATTTGTGACAACAGTGTTCAGTGACAACTGTGTTTGGTGTTTTAGAAAACAGCTTTTTAAAAGCCGACCACAGGTTTTCCAGGTAGACTGCTGCACGGCTCCCACAGACAATGTCTTAGGCACTGCCTCGGCTCTTCAGACATCATGGCAGGTTTGGCTCGACTCTAGAGCTGAGCCAAGCGGAGCCGGGATTCTCACCGCTAATATATGCACAGCGAAAACTCAGACCTAAGAATTATGAGACTTATAAGCAGGTATCGAAGAATCTTCGATCTATTGACGTGTAATTAATACACCCGCAGCCGGCCATCAGCGCCCTGGATCATGTCAAGTTCTCGCCCCGCTCCATTGATAACTTAGGAGAAAACTTGACATGAGTATATAGCAAAGGACAAAAATTGAAAGTTTATTTCTAGGCCCACGCGAAGCTTAGTGAGACAAAAAATAGTATGAAATTATTGGAGGGAACAACTTAAAATAGTACGCGAGGCAGCAACATCAGCTTAAAATGATTCGTAAACTCTATACTAAATGGTTACGGTTGATATAGTTTGCCCAAACTGCGCGGGTAACTTTGTTAGAACCCCGCCAACTGTTCAACGGTTAGTGTGATAGAAAGCAAGGCCGGGCGCTGCATGACCCCTGTACTAAGACTATACGTATGTCGGGGAGCTGCGGCAAACTCGAACACGCTTTGAAATTGAGCAGAATTGCAGAATAGTAATTTTGGGATTTTTGAGTCCTGCGTTTGAACTACAATAGAGGATTTCAAAACGTTCGGCTAACTTTTGCTATATTTCTAATTAAGTAAATAAACGCAGTATGATGATCTCATTTTTTTATTTTCTGAAGGCCAAGAACCCACCCGCTAAAGCCTAGAACTGCCCGAATTTCAATTTTCCATCACAGGGCTGGAATGGAAATTGAAAAATTTTGGCTTTAGCCTTTTGAATAAATAGTAAGTTTTTCAATTTTTACTTTTTGTTTTTTCAATTTGTCTTTCTCGTTTTTGTTCCACCGTTAGCGAAAAATGTTTTGTATTAGCGCCAATCAACACCTCAGCCTCCAATTTCATCACCACCATTACAATCTGGTAAAACATCTTTGGTAAGCGCGAACCGTCGTAAAGCCTGCAATGTAAAGCAAGTCACCTTAATAAAAACGTGGTCAAATTGTTCTTCGGCGTCGTCCAACCCAACTGCCGGTCATTAACATTGCACCAATGGTAAATTAGCAATTATTCTTCCCACTATATTACCACCAATTAAAGTTAAAATAAGTAGCAAATTTTTGGTTACTATAGTTGGAACGGAGCTAGTGTAGCGAGCGGAGTTGCCTCAAATAGCGTTTAATTGGAAAAAATTCCTAGTTAAAACGGAGCTAGTGTAGCGAGCGGAGTTGCCTCAAATAGCGTTTAATTGGAAAAAATTCCTAGTTAAAACGGAGCTAGTGTAGCGAGCGGAGTTGCCTCAAATAGCGTTTAATTGGAAAAAATTCCTAGTTAAAACGGAGCTAGTGTAGCGAGCGGAGTTGCCTCAAATAGCGTTTAATTGGAAAAAATTCCTAGTTAAAACGGAGCTAGTGTAGCGAGCGGAGTTGCCTCAAATAGTGTTTAATTGGAAAAAATTCCTAGTTAAAACGGAGCTAGTGTAGCGAGCGGAGTTGCCTCAAATAGCGTTTAATTGGAAAAAATTCCTAGTTAAAACGGAGCTAGTGTAGCGAGCGGAGTTGCCTCAAATAGTGTTTAATTGGAAAAAATTCCTAGTTAAAACGGAGCTAGTGTAGCGAGCGGAGTTGCCTCAAATAGCGTTTAATTGGAAAAAATTCCTAGTTAAAACGGAGCTAGTGTAGCGAGCGGAGTTGCCTCAAATAGCGTTTAATTGGAAAAAATTCCTAGTTAAAACGGAGCTAGTGTAGCGAGCGGAGTTGCCTCAAATAGTGTTTAATTGGAAAAAATTCCTAGTTAAAACGGAGCTAGTGTAGCGAGCGGAGTTGCCTCAAATAGCGTTTAATTGGAAAAAATTCCTTTTCCCAATTGTTCGTTGCACAATTCTTCATTTGATAGATAGATTTTCGCAAATTTTTTTTATTCGACGCTTAATGAAATATAGTTGTGTACTTAGCTTTGCATTTGCGCTACTCCCATGATTTCTAACTTAATCTGTCACAAAACCGACACGAATTGAAAACGTTTGATTTTGGCCACCATTTTAGGTCGGATCCAAACGAAGTGAACACATTTGATTTCGTATCAAAACATTGGCCTGACCACGTCTCATCGAGAGCTACCCCTTTGCTGTTATGCATTTTTGTCAAAGCAGGCGTTTTCGAGCTGTAAAAGCAACAGTGTAAAACATAGGCCCAAGAAAGTCAAATTTTTAAAAAATTGTACATAGCAAATTTTTGCTTGTTGGAAGTGAACGATAGGATTATAGCGTCATTTAACCCGTTAAACATATTGGTTTCATTGCTTTAGCTCCAGATAGGGTGGGCTATTAACACTTCAGGAAGGATAATTTGGTAAATTTTGACACCAAAATTGTCAAATTTTGTCTATTTTTCAATATTAATAAGTCTTTAGAATGTGTCCGTAACATTTTGTTGTTGACGAATACGATAAAGCAATTGTATTTGTATCGCATGCATCAAATAATGCAAATGTTGCGCTCTTCAAATAATAATTTGCTTAAAATCTCTGTTTTATAAATTTGAAAAGGTGTATCATCGCCGGTGTAAAGTTTGACCGACCAGAACAGCAAATTTTTTTCAGTCTGCCAATAGTGAGTTTTGGCCGAGAGATTTCCTAGTGTTGCGAAACAGTTGGCTAACCTTTGGCTCATATGCGATTTCTTTTTTTTTCAGAAATTACAGTACTATGATTGGATTGTTAAGTTTACAATAATCTATGGTTCTTGATATTTTCGTCACTTGGTACTTATATATATGTGTTCGTCCATTTCAAGACTACTTCAGGAAATCTGTTGGGAATATTTTTCCAAGACATGAGAGAACGTCCTCCAACATATGCAAAATATTTTGTATACCAATCCGACTTTTCTTGTTGTAAGCGTGCGAAACCTGGTTAGTCATATCGACGGAGCTATAGGCACTTAACACCTTCTGCAGGCGTGGAATATTGGGCATAAAGAGGCTGACAAGCATCTCAAAGGCTGACTTACGGACAAGCACCGGTCACATGAAACCACTGCCAAGCGTTCCTCGAAGAAGCCGGCTTTAGTGGATGGGTCATATATATACTATGCGTGCCCAGTGAACCCTGCCCAGGCGAGTCCTTTTGGCTCATTCTCCTGACGAGTGGAAAAGACCACGAGGAAGATCTTTAGAGTCGTGGAAGCGGACAGTACTGCGTGACCTATGGCCGGTTTGATCTGAATATCACTCAAACGACGGAAGTCGAATCCCTTTAGGAAATTGACAATGAAGGCTGAAGATCGGAAGCTGTGGCGAAGTTTGATCTCGCGCGATAAGCTGACCCCTGGATGGGGGGTCAGGATAGATTGGGTGGAACATAATACCACGCTTCAATGAAAAATTATTTATCGGGTGGCTCAACTTAAATTTCTGACTTGGTCGACCCGGGCGAGACCGAAAATATTTCCTCAGGTTGCATCGCTACCATACGTGCTCGTATGGAGGAGGAGAAAGGTTATTATCCCCTGCTGCTCGGACCCACCTTCGATTGGTAAAAATCGGGAGTCATTTGGTAAAAATCGAGGGAAAATTGTCAAAAATTAAGAAAAATTTTGAGTTCCACAAAATTTCGAAAATTTATCGCCCTGAAGACCTTCCCCACACGACGCACCGGGTTATCCCACTGGGTAGGCGGAAACCATACGAAGGGCCAGCTAGCCCCCTTTGGTGACTTAGTACCTCGTACATGTGTAATCACCGCTGTAGAATATTATGGGGCTTGTAAGCACCACCTGTAGGGTATCACATTAAACGCTTTGCTATGACATGCTTGTCAAGCGCTGGAAGCTGAAGCAGCAACCGCGGAGGAATTGTTTGATGTGACCTGTGAGTTTCTCCAAACCCAAATGTTAAAAAATTTATAATTTCGGCTGGGCAGGCCACTCGAAGTGGTAAAACCATTGAATGTGTTGCACATGCAATGTTTTGAACAAACGTACGTAATAGCAACAACAGAGGAACCGCGGATCGTGTTTCAACTTCGCCTAGCGTTTCATGACAAGTTTTGCTCAAGGATGAGCCCGTTATAAGGATTTGATCCTCTAATGTTGGGGCTAAGACTAATCTTTGCCTGTGCTCACGACTGTACCTCAAGTTTTGCTCAAGGATGAGCCCGTTATAAGGATTTGACTCTCTAATCTTGGGGCTAAGACTAATCTTTGCCTGTGCTCATGACTGTACCTCAAGTTTTGCTCAAGGATGAGCCCGTTATAAGGATTTGACTCTCTAATGTTGGGGCTAAGACTAATCTTTGCCTGTGCTCACGACTGTACCTCAAGTTTTGCTCAAGGATGAGCCCGTTATAAGGATTTGACCCTCTAATCTTGGGGCTAAGACTAATCTTTGCCTGTGCTCATGACTGTACCTCAAGTTTTGCTCAAGGATGAGCCCGTTATAAGGATTTGACCCTCTAATCTTGGGGCTAAGACTAATCTTTGCCTGTGCTCACGACTGTACCTCAAGTTTTGCTCCACGACACAGCTCAATTCAAGTTTTTCCGTACAGTTATAAAAAGGAAACTTGACATGATCCAGAATGTTTTCATTCGACTAACCATCCAACGGAAATAGTTATAAACAAAAATAATCATTTCGAATAGAAAGCATCAGAAAATGCAAAGAAACCACAGAATATCATCATCAAAAGATTATATCACAAACACAACACCAGCACATTTTATACTAAACCCTTTTCCTCAGATAACTGGTCTTTAAATAAACATCCATTGTATCTTTGTGCGGTTCTTATTATTAATGCAAATCCGGTATCCAAAACAAGGAACTCTTGCCTTCCATCACAACCAGTAATAGACTTCGGCTTATAATTTACTCCAAAGACCTTCATTCCGCTCATAACACCAGACCAGATTATTTGCCTCATCAAAAGTGATGATAAAAACTACGCCATCATTCAAACAATCCTTGCCGACATTCCATTAATACCTCTAAGCTACCTAACCTAACTAACTATAATACCTTAGCTAGCCTCGCTATAAAACGCTTGTCAGATAGAAAGAAATCCAGCTAAATATTTTGCAGTGAAAACTCAGTGCCGCCACCAACCAACATGTGCCATAACAACAATATATATATCGACTCAAATCCACTTTCCTAACACATATAGATATAGCTGAAGCACGCTCATGTTGTAGCGACGAGAGCCGAGCCCAGATGGAACCAAGCTAGAATACGGCATCTGGGATAGCACCAGCTCGATGCGGTATTCAAGCTACAAATACTGGGCTTGTCCGCTATATTATGTCCATATTGAATATATATATATATACATAAATGTATACATAATGTCCTATGTGCGCGTGCAGCTACTATATATACATACATTTTAGCTGTTAATATGTTTGTTAGTACCATAGTACGAGCTGAACAACAACAACAAAAGAACCGAAAACCCGGTATCTCGATCAAAAGATAGAACTATTTCTAGGCATTTGCACCATCTCCGACATAACGCAGCGAGGGGCGGCACCATAGCTTAGCCGAGTGATCTCACAGAAGATCATCTAGGAGACTCAAAGGGTTTCGTATATTTCATGCAACACGTAAAATGCGCCACCGTTTAGAAAAAACTTTTACACATCAACTGCCTTAAGCAGTTATCGTCATCTCCAATCGATCATGTTCTCAAATCTGGACAGAGGCAACGCATTCGTTACAAAGTTTACCAGTTTACAAATAGATGCAACCGGACAGATCGAGTCCCCAATTTTCGTGGTCCGGACCGCTAGTCTAGCGGTTCTACTTACACTCCTATCAACTATTTTCTCACGGCTCATGTTTGTTTTCATGATACACTAAGACGAAGACCAGCTAAGACATCTGGCTGTGGTTTCCTCTTTCCTGCACCAATATTGAAATATTTATTACACTTAACCACTATTACCGTGGAACGTTTACAAACCACTATTATCGTGGAACGTTTACAAAATTATTCAACTGTCACTGCTGGTTCCAATAAAAACGACTGTTACGCTAATTACAATGAATGGCCGACAGTTGAGGTAATATTTAGTTACTTATTTAATTAATCACACAGATTTGACTGAATAAGAGATCATGAAAACTAACCAATTTCCGAGTGTGAACCCTGGCCGCAGGGAGCCGGAATGTTTATAGTTTATTGCAGTGTATATAATTATATATCAATTTATATCACCATATACACCGCATTATATCAAATAATGCGGTCTCAAGGACGCCCGATGTGGTCAATCGTTGCATTACAAACTTCACCTTAATCTAATGTCTCATTCTATTTGATGCTACCCACTAAGAAATCAGAGTGTCAGACGTTTGCAAAAGCAGGGGTCGTAAAGGCACTGTGTTTGGAAGTTGTGTAGTGCAACGGCGCTCCGTTGTTACCGTTCGAACAGCATTGACAAACAACTTAATCGAAATATGTGAAAATAGGCTGATGTATTACCTAATGACTTGGACTAAAGCTAAATCATAGGTTTTGAAGTATATATAAATGCAACCCATGAGTAAAGTTAACCATGTCCAAATCGAGTCAGTCTGTAAAAGCGGTTCGAATGACAAATTACAAAAAATTATATATGCACTCATCGAAAATAAATTTTTGAAACATTTTCGCTGCCCAGGAGAAAATCAGTGGTAATTCAAAAAATAATTTTTTGCCATAAATATGGCCCAAATGAACTATCACGTCCATAGTCCCCATAGCAGTGAGCAGAGTGAAGAACTGTACATGAGCGGCAGGGTTAATAGTGAGCCCGGCCAGGCTCAGCTTAGTCTTAACCCTAGACAGGATATAGCAATACCTATACCGTCGTTCGATGAGGAAAAATTCGCCTGATACGCAATAAGTGAAAGCTTGACATGATCCAAAAATATTTAAGTGTGTACAAGCTATTTTGCTGCGATTAGTGGCACACTGCTAGAAATTAGAAATCATTCTTTCTATACCACTGATCACTTGTGTTCAAGTCATTACTGCTATACTAATGTATAATGCTTTAGTTGAGGTTGCATATCGAAGCGCTTTGCATCTCGGTTAGTCACGCGATGATAAGCCATTTGACATCTAACATTAGATTGAACGTCCTACTGAAATTGACTTGACGCAATAAACCCGACATTCGTTGACTTTCACGTCAACAAGCAATGTTGTTTATACAAAGCACTTCCACAACAAGCTTAGTGTACGACATTATTCTATACGCATATCCCTGCTAAATACGCCCAAAACCGTCAATTTGTAAACCGTTTTCATAAAGAATAACCGCAAATAACTCGGACGAAACTTCACTACAGCTAATAATAAAATATTGTGTTAAGTACATTTAGCCATACCTATGTAGAAAACTCTTGATCTGTATTCAGTAGTTCGTTCGTTTAACCATCAAGAGATCATTCACAAAATCGTATCATTATAAGCTGGAATGATTTCGCAAATGACTATGAATCAGCGAAGCTTTTAACCGTATATATATATACTCCAGTTGAAAGATATCAAGCGCCATCCAGTCAAAGCAGAAAATTTAGCCAAGCTCATTCTTACTAAATCGCCAAAAGTAGGAGCACAACGCCAACGCACAAAACAACTGTTCCTGGCCTATCTTCCATTTGGTTTTAGAACCAGTACCAAATTACAACAAAACTAACACCGTCAATGAGTTTCTCATGCCCGAAAACCGCCCAAGTGAAACTTTTCAGCAGCCCAGGACGTCAGAACAAATTTTCTAATTTTGGGACGACCAACTATGAGGGTGACATACCTCAAACCCCATAACTCGAAAACCGGAGCCTTAATAGAAAAACAAAAGAGGCATCGGCATTTGTCATTTTACTATGAAATAAAACCAACCAGAGAAAAAAAATCGAAAGCTACGACAAAAATAACCTTGCTTCCGTGAAGAGTATTAAAATGGTGTAAAAACCCTCATTATGACCTCTGACCCCGAACCAAGGGGGCGCCGTACCCTTGTACCCATGGGTTGCAGAGTAAAACCAATACCGGCAATGAGTTTCCCATGTCCGAAAATCCCCAAGTTAAACTTTTAGGCAGCCCAGGACGGCAGAACAAATTTTCTAATTTTGGGATGAGGAACCGTGAGGGTGCCATACCTCAAACCCCAAAACTGGAGCCTTAATCGAAAAACAAAAACAGGGGCATCGCCATTTATCATTTTACCATGAAATAAAACCAACCAGAGAAAGAAATTCAACGTTACGATAAAAATAACCTTGCTTCCGTGAAGGGTACTAAAAATCCTCATTTTGACCTCTGACCCCCAACCATGCGGAGTCGTACCCTTCTTACCCATGTAAATCCAGAACCGGCGCCTTAATCGAAAAAAGAGGCATCGGCATTTATCATTTTACTATGAAATAAAACCATCCAGAGAAAAAAATTCGATAGTTAAGATAAAAATAATCTTGCTTCCGTGAAGGGTACTAAAATGGGGTAAAATGGGCCCAAAACCCACATTTTGACCTGTGACCCCGAAACCAGACCCCAAATCAAAAAACGCTAGGGAATGTTCGCGGTAAATCGACCATGCCGGTGCGAATGAGCCCAAGATCATGAAAATCGGTTAAGGCGTTCACGAGTTATGGCCGAGCACACACACACGGAATTTAAACGATTTCACCCCTGCAACACACAATCTTCACTACGTTTCACTGCGTTCTGAACATATGCATCACAGTTTTCTTGGTCTTTTTGCTGGGGAAACCCAAAAATTCCCAAATTTTTTGAAAAGCCCAGACGTTAGGCCTATAGAACTAAACTTTGGGTATTTCTGCGGCTCAGAAATTCAACATTTTTACAGGATCCGTATGGACGACGGACCGACTTTCCCTCCAACTGACGTAACCGACGTCATGATAATAAGTCAATAGTTACATGCTCATAGTGTGGTAGGATGTTATCCTCCTGAGGCTTCCCTCAAAAATTGTGAGAGACTTCATATTCTGTCAACTTCGGAATAGCTCCATACTAATTGCGGAATGATGCATTAAAAAATCAAACTATATATTTTGAAAAACTCATGGAAATAATCAAATGTATTTTTGAAAAATACTAAACTGTAGGAGAGCAGCAATATCAATCAGGAGGGGGCACCAATATCAACAGGAGGGGCACCAATATCAACAGGAGGGGACAACATCAAATTCAAGGGGGCATCAATATCAAACTGGAGGGGGCAGCAATATCACAATGGAGAGGTGTACCAATATAAAACTGGGGGGGCACCAATAACAAACTGTACGGTTGCACCAATGTCAAACTAGAGGCGATCAATATCAAGCTGGAAGGTGCACGAATATCAAACTGGAGAGTGTCGTAGAGTTCTATGTACGAGTGTTACATGCGACATGTCGTATTTAACAAAAATTTTCGAGTAAATGGGCGCATTATTCTGTGAATCAGCAATAAATTACCAGCAAAACCGGTAGTGAATGGAGGTTGTTGTTTTTGTAGACCTTTAGACTATAACATTTCGTTTAATATATGACTATTTCCTCAGCGTCGAACAGGTTTCCTCTAACAACACACAATGCGTATCTATGCTGCCAAATCGGATGATTCGTTTCGTAACGGTGTTTCAGCCAAAGCAAATGGTTTCACCGTTTTCAGCAAAATCAAAGAATCTACTGAGCACACAATATGAGATAGTCAGAGGAAACAGGTGACAAATAAAATAACCTTAGTGGGAGCCTTAATTATAGTTTTCTTATTCTTATAGTAGTAAGTATAAGAATACTACTACAAGACATACATAGTCCTTGTATGTCTCATATAAGTCCCTTAGCTTCGGCTAAAGCTAAGGCTTAGTATACTTCGAGAACGGCATGGCATGCATTATTCTTTGGCCCGTCATGGTAACATTGGTCCGATTATATATGCCGTTCTCATTATTTATACTACATACTGCAATGCTTCTGTGCTGCATAAGTCAGGGATGGAACCGGGTCACTTGGGTCTCCACTTTCGACCGGGTCATCGGGTGACTAAATAAACCGGAATCCAAAATATAGCCAAAAGCCCGTACCCCAACACGGCGCATTACTAACTTTGTAAATATATAGCTAACACAGTCTTTCGATTGTTACTAACTTCCTGGTAGCTTAAATGTGCTGGAAAAGTGTGTGTTGAGGGCATCCATCTCAGTTTGTTGTGTTTTTATTAATACCAATTATAAGCATCTTTTTAGTGTGGTCGAAATGACTCATTGGTCACTTCAATTAAGTTTTACACGTAGTCATCGTTACCAGAACTGGAATTTGGGAAAGCCCCTCAACTTTATATTTTTTGCTTTCATCAGCACTCTCATCTACACTGCACTCAACATAACAGACAAAACCTTTTGCTAAGTTTTTATCTGCTCAGCAGTCCGCCAAAACACACTGGCAACTCAAGTCCATGTTAACCAAGCTCTGGGACGACGAGCGCTCTACATTCGTAATAAAAAGTCAGCCGGAATGATAGAAGGTTGGTTGAAGTGTCTCGGGATGCTTCGTTGGGCGCACTCATGCCGTGCATCACGAAAACAAAATATAAAGTCCCGGAGAGCAATATGTGTTCCTTTCTACTAAAGATAGAAATTTTTGACTTAGGCGTGGCTTCACCCTGCAGCGCAGCCGAATCTATCCTGCCATGATGCCTAAAGAACCAAGGATCTATCGGAGCCTAGAGTGTTTGGAAAAGCTGGGATCGATTCTTAAAAGTTCTAAAAGCAGCTAATCATATAGTTTGTTTGTTTGTAAATTATGCTGTTTTCAATAAATGTTATTTGGTCGCACACATTTATTATTAGGAAACAGCCTAAGAGCCGAGTCGATACTGACTTTCCTTCGGAAGAACCGAGTCAAGTGGGACATGGTTTATGAAGACCCAAGCTAAAGCGGAGCCTATTATATAGCCAGCTGATTATATTGCCATGTTATCTTTTTGTGAGATTCGAGCCGAACCGGACATAGTTCAGGCAAATCAGAATCGAGCCAGAGCTTGAAAATCCGAGTCTTTCTCATTGGTACTTTTTACATCGGTTTAATATGCTACTACTTCCAAATTGCTTGCAATTTGAGTACAATCGACGCCAAAAGAGACGCAACGACTTTCAAAAACACAGAAAATGGCAGACATTTCACTTGATAACCTACATTTGTCCAGGACTGGCTAAAGCGCTAGCGAAAACGAAATTGTAATTAATCCGTCTATAATTGCGGGATGCCAAGCAGTTAATATATTCCACTGTTTTCCAAGACCCCTTCGTCTACGAATTTGCAGATTATGCATCGCTTTGGAAAATAGCTGTGTCATTAGGTCACTACCATGCACGGGTCAGTGGATAACCGGGTAACAAAATGGTGACCCGGTTCCATCTCTGATATAATTAAGGCTTTATTTCGTAAGAGTGCTGCTCCTCAAGCATTAGTTTGGTCTTTTTCTAGCCACGCACCGTAAATCCATTTCGGATTGGAAGGAGCCACACCAAGCAAACACTAAAACTGTGAAACTGTCGTAAATCAACGTAAAATATTTATCCATATTACACTGTAATTAGCATCATGTCACCTGTTTATCTCTAGCGGCATCGGATCCATCCACTTAAGGAAAATAGCATATAAAACTGTTTCTGTGTAACTATAAACTATATGTGCCCGTAGGGGTTACCCTTAAAGGTTGCATGCCCTGTGCCCTAGGCCATATTTACCCCTGAAGCTCCGACCATAGTCGCCGCCACAGGGGAGACAAACGGCGATCCCTCACCATAAATATTTCTGAGGAGTATCGTTGTCGCTCTCAAATAATTTTCCACATGTTCAAGATGTTTTTGAATAAAATTTTGATCCTTCGGCGCGCTGAAATGTCTATGGCGGCCCCGCTTAGAAATATCTACTGCGGTCTCTCGCCATAGATATTTCTAGTGGTACGGCAAGTATCGCTGCCCCGCCGCAAACATTTTTACAAAAAATTGAAGATGTTTTTAAGGAAATTTTGTCACCCCCCCGGCAACTATCTACCCCCAAGCCGATCGAACTTTGGACACCTATTGTCTAAACCTAGATCAAGTCTGTGCTCAAAATAGAATTGTGCCCTTTGTTTAGATACTAAGTAATAATATTTGTCAAGTCTGTGCTCAAAATAGAATTGTTCCCTTTGTTTAGATACTAAGTACTAATATTTGTCAAGTCTGTGCTCAAAATAGAATTGTGCCCTTTGTTTAGATACTAAGTACTAATATTTGTCAAGTCTGTGCTCAAAATAGAATTGTGCCCTTTGTTTAGATACTAAGTACTAATATTTGTCAAGTCTGTGCTCAAAATAGAATTGTGCCCTTTGTTTAGATACTAAGTACTAATATTTGTCAAGTCTGTGCTCAAAATAGAATTGTGCCCTTTGTTTAGATACTAAGTACTAATATTTGTCAAGTCTGTGCTCAAAATAGAATTGTGCCCTTTGTTTAGATACTAAGTACTAATATTTGTCAAGTCTGTGCTCAAAATAGAATTGTGCCCTTTGTTTAGATACTAAGTACTAATATTTGTCAAGTCTGTGCTCAAAATAGAATTGTGCCCTTTGTTTAGATACTAATAATTGTCCCTAAACTGCTCATGTTAAATTCCTCCACATAGCGGGAGAATGGCATGATACCACATATTACTGGACTCTCCAAATTGGGGTGGGGCCTAGCATTTATTGGCTCCACCTGGCTAACAATAGGTGCCGCTAGGTTAATGCCCCCTGTCAAAATTTTGGCTCCCCCTGTTCACTGCCTCTTGGAAATTTTTTGTTTAGTATATAGTTAGAAAGTTTATCAAATTTTATGTATATACTTTACTCAAAGTATATATACACATAAAATTTGATAAAAAATTGTTTTAACATTCCTTTCTAAGCCAAAAATTTCCAAAGATTTTCCATAATTTGCTTCAAAATAGCTTTTTCTCTCCATCAACAGCGTTTTGACAGTTTCTGACACGATTTTTAACCGTTTTTCTCTTGGCAAAATGCCCCCTGGCAAAATCGGGCGCCAACGGTTCGGACCCTTCATTGCAGATATCTACGTCAAAGGTACATCTGCAGCCGGAGTGGAGTCTGTGGTGTCTTTCCGTCTGTCCTAAACGTTCGGCCAAGTGTGCAGTCTCGCATATCGACCGACAGATTGATCCACAAGTATTAATTTGACCAAAATGCAGGTTTTAACCTTGTAGTTATTGGACTCAAAACATGTTAAGTTGTACGCAAAGGTAGCCATCACGTACGTATCATACATAGACTGCCATAAATTTGGAAAATTTTGTTGCGATTCTTCCAATTAAGCAACCCTTCGATGTATTTAGCCAACTTTTATTAGGTATAAACGTTTACTTAAAGCTACGCGACTCCAATTATAATATTTTGAATACATATATCTCTGCCTGTTCGAAAGCAGGGGTCAAATAACTACAATATGTTTAACAGTGTTTTTTCTCAAAATGGACCCTGTGTCCAACAAATTTCTTTTGTGTCCAGACCTTAAACGCGGGGTCCAGAATTACAAAGTTTGGCTCGAGAATTTCACGAAATTTTACCCAATAAAGAGACTGTATTACGAAACGCAATTTGACATTATTACATAATTACAAATACATAAATTATTCTCTACCTGACCCAAGCCCGATAAACGATGAGAGCCATCCGTGAAACCAGCAGCAAGCAACTATATACATTTTACAGATGTAAGCACAAACGGCTGAAAGCCTGCGCTTTGTAATAGAATTTATTAGCAAACCCTATGTCTCCGAAACCGAAACTGCTCTGGGTCCAGCAAACATTTTTGGGTCAACATAAAAATATTTGGGTTCAGACCCACCTGTGGACCCCCAAAAACATTGGTTTCAGACAAATTTTACATAATTTTTGGAGCTTATCACTTTTACCTAGGCTGTTGGTGAAATAATTTAGCCCAAATTTTCACAGCGGAAGTTACTTTAGGCGGCTTGCCTCTGTAGGCAATGTTGCCACAACCCTGGTAACTTACGTTATAGAGACAAACACAATCAACTTCCGTTATTTCAGAACACAACCCGTTCAAACTGATCCGAGTTGATTTATACGTTCACATTTTACAAGTCATTACATTACCATAATCCGGCGTGACTTCGTCAATGCTGTAACCACCAACAAACGTTTCACTGGCCTTCGTTTCATCCAAAAGCATCAAGGTAATGTATCTAAAGGTGCGTTCACATGTTCAAACTTTTTGTTCAAATTTTTAATGACAATTTGCGACGTTTCAAAATTTGAGCTCAAACTTTTTAGGTAATACATCTCGTCGATGACTGGCTACAGCAATATCCTTGAGAACTCTGAACAGTGTTCATACGTTCAAACTTAGCAAATATTGCAAAAATGATGCTTTCACGTTTAGAGCAAAAAATTTGAACGTGTGAACGCAGCATTAATAAAATTAAACTACTGCCACCAACTCAACCGTCTCAGCGCAGTATCTAGTGTTATAAAACAATCCATCCGCCCCACGTTTACAAAATATACACATCCACCTGAATTGTATATAGATATCAGCTATAATAATAATAATAAAACACACTGCTACAAACCGGTAAACTGCTAAGATATGTATAATATCTACAATTTTCTAAAAAAACTAAAAAAGACCCCAGCTGACTAACCGATAAAAACGCAGACTCTGAAACCAGCATACAAAATAAATACAAATACATAATAATACAACACATAACTACGTATATATGTAGGCATCGTGAACCAACTAACACCATTACAACAGCTAATACTGGATAGCGCCAGTTTGTGTTAGCTATAACATCGCCGCTGTACAAAAGCAATACAGAAAAGGCGACACGGAAAGAACCAGGCAGCTCTAAACATATGGCTGTATATATAGTCGCGGAAAACATATGGACGTACATATATATACACGTTTATAAAATCGTAGTCTAAAATCTAACCAGAGTTTTGAAATTATGTAGGGTCGTTCTTTGCACTCCGCCAAACCCTATAGGCGTGCCCCGGGTCCCCTTAAGGAGAGGGACGGCCTCGAAAAGCATAACGGCGCTCCTGCAATCATGCGTGCAACGCATGAGCCTAGAACCAGAGTACATCTGGGACGGGGAGTAATTTTTTGGCTCTGCCCGGACGGTTTCAAATCGGCACTGAACCCCCGTCGCTGCGTTCAAACGTTCGATGCGACTCGGTGTAGCATATCATATGCACTATCCCCGTCATTATTACATCTGTAATACGCACTACTTAATGGTACGATTACATATATAGTTTTCACTTCACTCTGTATAATTTGCATTCTTCCATATGCAATTTACAGTTCCCGCATATTTTTATTTATCCAGGCTCTCAACAGACAAAGTTACCATCCCGCATATTCGGCTCCGAAAACTGCCAGTTTCCCCAACCAACCACTGGTTTCCCTTAACAGAATTTTGCGGCATTGTTATATACGTATTATCGTCATTTCTGTTCGTGGCTTCTTAACGTATGGAGTCGGTCAATGTGCCACCACAAACCATAGTTCTTTATTGTGTATATATGCCTCAGACATTGATATAAAAATGTCTTGAACAATAATGAACAAGGTGAACTGATACTATTGTCCAACGCTCAACACGTTAAGAAGATGCCACGAATAGGGATGACAATCTTCACAGTGCCATGAAATGGCATTAGGGTGGCTGGTTCGGGGAAGCGGTGGTAACTCCAATGTTATTCATACCAGAGACGGAAACATTACCTGTCCCAAGCTTGGATAACAGGGGAGGCCTATTGGTAACTAAATGAACATGTGCGGGGGGTGTTTTGGGAAAGCGTGAATTACATAGAAGGGAGTGTGAATTACACAGAGGGTCGCAAATTCGATTTGAAAAGGGGGGACAGCTTCGTAGGACAGCTTTAGCAAGGATCGTAAATTCGATTTGAAAGGGGGGAACAGCTTCGTAGGACAGCTTTAGCAAGGGTCGCAAATTCGATTTGAAAAGGGGGAACAGCTTCGTAGGACAGCTTTAGCAAGGGTCGTAAATTCGATTTGAAAAGGGGGACAGCTTCGTAGGACAGCTTTAGCAAGGGTCGTAAATTCGATTTGAAAGGGGGACAGCTTCGTAGGACAGCTTTAGCAAGGGTCGCAAATTCGATTTGAAAAGGGGGGACAGCTTCGTAGGACAGCTTTAGCAAGGGTCGTAAATTCGATTTGAAAGGGGGGGACAGCTTCGTATGACAGCTTTAGCAAGGGTCGCAAATTCGATTTGAAAAGGAGGGACAGCTTCGTAGGACAGCTTTAGCAAGGGTCGTAAATTCGATTTGAAAAGGGGGGACAGCTTCGTAGGACAGCTTTAGCAAGGGTCGTAAATTCGATTTGAAACGGGGGACAGCTTCGTAGGACAGCTTTAGCAAGGGTCGCAAATTCGATTTGAAAAGGGGGGACAGCTTCGTAGGACACCTTTAGCAAGGGTCGTACATTCGATTTGAAAGGGGGGGACAGCTTCGTAGGACAGCTTTAACAAGGATCGTAAATTCGATTTGAAAGGGGGGGACAGCTTCGTAGGACAGCTTTAGCAAGGGTCGGAAATTCGATTTGAAAAGGGGGGGACAGCTTCGTAGGACAGCTTTAGCAAGGGTCGTAAATTCGATTTGAAAGGGGGGACAGCTTCGTACGACAGCTTTAGCAAGGGTCGCAAATTCGATTTGAAAAGGGGGGACAGCTTCGTAGGACAGCTTTAGCAAGGGTCGTAAATTCGATTTGAAAGGGGGGGACAGCTTTAGACAAAACTAATACGTATTTAATGTAAATAAATGAAAACATAAAACTACAAAATATAAATTGATGGCTGTAGATACTGGCATATTGCACGGTTAGCGGGTTTAGTGTAAGCTAAATATTAAAGAGACTTGCCCGAACCCCATCCGAGATACAAAAAATTTCAATCCCACCACACCTGAAATCAACCCGGTCCGATTGCAGGTTCTAACAGGTAACCATAAACGCACTCAAATGTGAGCCGGGAACTTGGGTATAACCCCAGAACATTGGTCGGTTTCATCAAAAATTGTGGTACAGAGAAAAATAACTGCTCGAACAGTGTCATCCAAATAAAGTGTCATCCAAATAACAGTGCCATCCAAACTATGTCACTCGAACAGTGTCATCCAAATAAAGTGGGACTTAACTGCACATGGACAGTAAAATTATAGTATATGTTTTTAGTAATCAGTCCCAAGGCTGATCAATAAGCTCGCCTACAATGCTTCGATGTCTAATTAAAACCTCCGCGTTTTAGCAAATCACACAATCTTGTTTAAACTAACACAAGAAAATCAGGTAGTTTTTAGATTAGCCCTAGCCATCACTCACAAAAATGTCTGAATCGTTCATTCATTCCATTCATCCTCTTCGAGGCGACTCAAGAAACGTACACACGTCAACATTTCTGACAACAAAACTTCAAAATTGTTTCATCATCAAATGAGATTAATTTGAGCATTTTTAGTCGCACAATAGCTTTTCAACTGTTGAAATAATTCGAAGTACCTTTCACGTTCCATATTCGACATCTACAACTCAGAGGTGTGACCGTGCAAAAATTTTTGAGCCAGCCGGTACCAGCGAAACTTGGAAACTTGTCCCCATCCACCAGGCCAGTATCCGCTGGGCTCAGAGAATTTTTCCAGACCGACGAATCCAGCAATATTTAATCTGGAGTTTTTGGAACTTCACCATCAGTAACTTTAAACTATTAATTTTTCTATATTTAGCTTCGTAACAGTTAATTCTTTGCCTACTGGCATTTGTAGCCCAGGCTACATGACGAAGAAATGGCTCCACTTTCGTGAAATATTTCGCTATCCCGTGTCCAACCACCTGAAACGAAACGAATATTGTGAAATTGATCACATCCTCGTCCATGATTTTTGCCGTAGCACCACCAAATCGCGACGTTTCTCTCTGATGGATATCCAATAACACAACTTTTTAGATAGCGCCGACTAAAGAAATCGAACCATCCACTTTTACTGCTGTTCAGTAGTGGAACAATTTAATCATTTTGTTGACGGCGTCCACCCCGCTGTCCAATAAAGCTACCCATGAATTGGCTGATAGAAGTAATTATATACATTATTTCGATAGCAGGTTCTAAAAATGTTTTCGCTTTTTAAACACAACGAAGGCTAAGCGGATGCCAAGCGTAGACAAATCTAAATCTATTTCATTTACGATTAACGTTCGATTTAGTCTTAGGCGTGATTCAGAGAACCTACTCTAAAAAATGACACAGCGTGAGTTACCTGAGGTATTTTTCATTGATAAACAGGAAATTGCATTCGGATATATTTATGATAACCGCAACAATACCAAATCGCTAAAAAGTTGCGCACAAAAATACAACAAAATCCCAGCGAACGAATGGACGATGTAAGATTTGGTGCTTGAAGTGAAATGCACGCTATATCGTTCTCGATATACTAAGCCTGAGCTTTAGTCGAAGCTAAGGTCCTTACATGAGTCTATCGAAAAGTTTTTAGGGAGCTCCCGCACCCCTACGGAAGCCTCCTCCACTAAGCTGTTGTACCCTTAAAAGTGACATGGGACACGAAAACATACAAAAACAGAAATGCAGTTGTTGGCAAAGAAAACAAAATATATATAATCACGTTTGCTTCAAAAACTTGTTGAATATTATCACTTACTCGGCTTACTCTGAAGATAGTAATCAGGTTTGGCAGAGTACGGATCGGCTCAGGTTGGGTTGAGGCATAAGTTGAGCTCGAAAATTAAACGATTCCAACATTTTCCAAGCTTTGCTCAAAATAGTATTATAATAGAAAAATTTAGATAAGGAGCGCGACTCTTTGAATTGCTTGAATCAATAATCATCTTGGTAGAATCAGTTGCTTATAGTGCCCGCAATAGCACTTATATATGCAACTTAGTTCGCAAGGACTGGTCCGGTACTAATCAATCCGTATCTCCGCCCTTGTCAGGATTGTTCCTTGTTCCAAGATTGCGGGATAGAAGCAAGGGCGTAGCCGGGGGTCCTGGCGTCGCGATGCCCCCCTTTTTTTGGTTCAGCCCCAAACAAAATTGTTTTGAGTGATTTCCGGTTGAAAATGACGTCGGAAATTGCCCTAAAACTAGCCTCTCTCGCACCAGAAAACAATTACTTTCAACCGTATTTTTGACCAAACTTCACATCTTTGTATAAACATTCGCTATTTTGGCAACAGTTGCATTTTTACTTGTTTACGGCGACCTTAATATACCAATTCTTATTCAGGGCTAGGAAATGCAATTTCAGTGAAACTTTCCCCGCTCGTACATGGTTAACTCGTAGAAATGTGCATCACTGAATGACCTGCCCTCCTGGACCCCACTTTCACATTTCTGAGCGTGACCCCCTCCTTTTAGGTCCCTACTGTAGGCCGCGACCCCCCTTTCAAAATTCCTGGCTACGCCCTTGGATAGAAGAATCACATTTTGGTATCGCTGAACCTAATGCGGACATCCCTAATGCGAAAACGATACCAACTCCGATTGCGACGACAGTTTTGACAGAAAACAATATCTGTTCTGACAAGCGAAATGTAAACACACCGCTATCTCTATATTTTACGTCGGCTCAAAAAGGTCCGGCAGCTCAAAAAGGTACATAGTGTCGGCGGGGGACAGGCAGTAACGATAAATTTTCCCCCAATTTCCGCTTTCCCCAGTTTTTACTCATAATTTTTCTTATTTCTTCCAATTTAAAAAATTGCAAAAAAAGAGTTCCGCGCGTCAGGTGCCCGGGGTAAGTCAGGTGTGTATGGAGAGGTTCACGCTTTGTAACTATACCCTGTGCCGAGTGGCAATTAATCCTAGTCTCGCGCCGCAATCTGAACCCGGTAGTCGTTTTTGTAGGGTTATTCCATGAAACTGGCTGACACTGAAACAACAACAACAACAATACAATACAACGCTGGCTTTATCTGTATGAGCCCGTTTGAACAGGAACTGTAAAATGTCAATATAAAACCACATCTGTTTACTGTCATGATGTACCACTGCAGAGCAAAATCGAATACAATTCCACCACCCCCAACGAATAAAAATCACTCCGATGGCGTTAAATACCTCTATTGTAAAAGTCGGCAGATTCCAAACAAAATATTCGTTTGGACGTTTCAAAATGTACAAACGCATTACGGTTCACGGGTTCACAGAACCATATTAACACAAAACAAAGGTTGTCGCCCAAGCTTTTTTAATAGTGAACACGGACCGGTAAACAAAAGCGGAGTCGGCTGATATTCAGTGACGTAGCCAGAAAATCCAAGCTGGGTTATGAACGGGCACAAGTTAGCTGTAAATTCGGACTGGGGAAGCACCGAGCCAAACTGAGGGCACGGCCCTCAGTACCCCCCTTTGGCGACGCCCCTATTTGATAATTGAATAGCTATTGCACTTTCATTTCAATTGTTATCGTCAATAAACAGTGATAAATGGGGGCCGGGCTGGCTGCAACTCTGTTGCGGCATGTCTGTGACTTAGGAACCCATCTTGTAACCAATAAAATAAGGTTAAACACGAAAAATCATACATTATTATAGTTATTATCGATGATATAAGAGACCCATTTCTGGATTGAGGAACAGGAAGAAAATGTCTCTGTTCCGAAAAAACACATATATATATAACATATAATACGCTCTGGAAGATTGTATTAAAAAAATAAACAAATAAATCTAAAAAATACATATCGAGACAACGAACGTTACCAGCAGATTCGTCGAACGCCGTGACAGTCACGACAACAATAAAACAACAACAAAATGTGTCGCTCAAGCGGCGATTGAAAATGTAGAAAAAATAGTAGAAAATAATAAAAAATTGAAAAAAAACACTAAGTATACATACACACTTCGAACATATATATATGTGTATTGTGATACAGATCTTAATATGTAGAGACAGAGAGTATTGTGCGTAGTAAAGTGAATGTGCGCAAATTGTATAGGCAATACACAAAACTGCATAAATAAAACCAGCAGTTGAAACAACCATGGGCGGTGGGGTAGGCAGTGAGGGTCACCAGGAGTTTACAAACGCTTCGTCAGATTATTACTTGAAACAAGCCGATCCTATAATGATTGGGTGCCAGCCTCAAGTTGAAATTTTTTAATAGCGCCCCTATGAAAAACGCAACACAAATTGCGTGCGTGAACAGAAATCGCGCTATGACTTTTTGAATGTTAAAAATAAAAAAAACGCTTTATATCAATGATCAAACGACGGGTCCAGACACAGGGATGGGTCTGATGAGACAAGGTAGATGAAAATTTTTATCAAGCATCCCGCGTTTAAATTCTGGAAGGCGAAGATGCTCTCCAAGAGCATGGTCTGCCAATTTCTAAACCAGCAGTGATGTGGCGGCGTAGTAAATTAAGGTAAAGCAAGCCTCAATGACACTACTATGCATAGATGGACTGTGCAATTGGTTTGACATCCGACCCCGCCATAAACAAAATGACCAAAGTAACCCTAAGGGGCTACGGTGTGTAATGCATACCATGCCGTTATCGATATACTAAGCCTAGCCAGAGACATACACTAAGCCTTGGCTGCCGCATCCTGAACCCCCGCTCTAAGATGTTCTTTTTTCTAACATTATAACGTATTCCCTTCCAAGGTTACCTGAGTCGACAAAGTGCTGGGTACGCACACACCCACTTTGTATAATGCGACAAGAGTGGATAACTAACTACATACCAACGAAAGTTCGTTCAAAGCAAACCTCGTTCAAACAAAAAACAGTAATAGTCTTTTTGCTTAAGTCGAGCATGATTGAACGACAAGGACGTTGTATTTGTGGGCACGCACGGGACGTGGGCAAGAGACGGCAATTCATACAATCGTACACTGACAGCACTAGACACCGCTGTATACAGCAACAAGCGTTACATGCGATAGTGACCAGCCAGGGCTCCGTCCGTTCCCCATGAAAAATTTCTGGATCCGCCGCTGCCAGCATCCAGCGAAAGCACAGTGATAGCCCACAATTATTGGAATTGCATTTCTCAGATTTGAAAAGATACCAACGGCAGACTCTTGTCCATTGCCGACTAAATTTGGCACTGCGTAGAAACCGTAGATACTCCCAATTAATACCTATTTTTCTATTTATATTACTTATAAGGGTACGATGTTTTATAAGATTTATACAGGTGACTCGCACGCATAGACAGAGGGAGAAAAACAAAGCTCAAATGAGAACCATTGGGAACCCAAAAAAATTGTCATAAACGTGACCGGAATGCATATTTTGTGAACCAGCTCGGCCAGCTGTATCGAATGGTACCAAAATTGTCGTTGTATATATACAAAACGGACGACTTTTGGCATGGAAGTGCTAAC
>JASANE010005895.1:0-118174 GCA_030248225.1 Trileptium ribeirensis | reverse complement strand
GGAGATCGCCGCCCATGAGTGGGTGGCCCGTTGAAATTTTCTGATGAGGCCCTGGTCGTCAGGCGGAGTGCAAAGCGCGGGCCTACAAAAGTAATCTATGGCAAATCAGCTTTTCTGTGCCTAGGAAAAACGTTCGTTGTATAATTGTACCAATTCCATGAAATGCAAATAAATAAAATGTTGCTATTGTATACTGCATGTTTCGTCAAAGATATAACAATGTTCAATAACCTACACGTATAATAATAATAGTTAATAACGGGTGCAATAATGATAGTAGTAATGTTCAATAAGCTCTTTACCACTAGACATGCAACTATGGCCGAGTGGTTAAGGCGTTGGACTCGAAATCCAATGGGCTCTGCCCGCGCAGGTTCGAATCCTGCTGGTTGCGAATATTTTGTTCATCGAGTATTATTTTCGAAAACAAAAATAGTTCTGGTGCTCTTTGACTTCTTAGCTTTTTTCAATTTATAACCATATGATTAGAAGGCCTAGTCCTTGATATTGTAAATGAAAGAAATTAGGCATCTCCCTTTAATAATGTCCTGGTACTTCTTGACATTATAACGATTATATTTCTTCTAATTGTGAAGTAACACTAACTAAGCCTTGCAACTACGAATTTCGCCGGTGTATCGACGCCTACCCACTACATCCTGCCCCTCTTGCGACGGTCCTGGGGGCAGCGTGGACCATATGGCTCCCCTCTATCTTATGTGCACTTATGCATTATAATAATGTTTCACTATTTGGCGTAGCGATCAATCCGCGCGACGTGAAATGTGTTTTCCAAATCTTTTATAAAGACGAATGGTAAAATAGTACGGGAGATGGATTTCTTATTTATACCCAAATGTTCCAGCCAATCTAGAAAGGGTATCCTTCCGGGCATATACTCAAATATTCGTGGTCTGCTATTTTTAGAAATAGAATTTACATAACTGTATTGGTGGGAGTGTCCTATGTCACCTTTAGGCGCCAGACGTTACAACGTTAGAAAAAAGAATAGTTTAGAGCGGGGGGTAGCACCCCGACTTAGCTTAGGCTTAGTGCGTGGCTCATATAGGCACCTTAGCTTAGGCTAAGACTAAGGCTTAGCATTTAGAGAATGGCATAGCATACTTTGTAATTCCGCCCCTAAAGGTTACATTGGCCGTGGGAGTAGTATCCGCATTGAAGCAACGCATGATCTGTGGATACCGCACTGAGTACATTTTTGCCCACATGTTTGTGCAGATGTGAATGTTAGTATGTGCACAATACCAGTTACTTACTTGAAAATATACTGTTTGTATGTTACCGAACACTGTATGTTTCCAGAGATATTTTCAATTTCAAATATTAGATATACAATGATTACTCGACGGTTTTAGTCGTAGACCCTAGTAGAACATTATTTTAGTTTATCCGAATAACTAACAGATATTTTAAGACCACAACGTGTTTAGCGATGCAAGCGGTGACGCCCCAAACCAGACCTTACGCTGGGTGCACTAAATCTTACATTGGATTTATGCAAAATCATGTACTGAATGCGGATAAAACATGATATGCGACTGCATTATATGGTGTCACGTTGTTTTGATGATTTGCATAAATAGCTAATGCAACGTAAATTTTGCTTTGAACGCGATTGAAGACGATATTGACGTTTTTGTTTTGGTCAAGCGCGGTTGAAGGGTGAACGGCTGAATCTTGAAAAATTTGTCAAAAGATTGTTATTGTTGATGTTTTGATTTCGGGATCTGTATTTAGTTTGTGATTTTCTTAATTTGGTAAGATAGTTTCAACACAAATGGGTCATACCTGGACCCGAATATGACCAAGATGAGCGGAGTCGGGTCTATTACTTGACTCGAACCAACTCGCATCCGACCCGATTGCCGTCTTTGATGCACATCATCAAGCAATTACTTATAGTTACTTACGTGATCTGAAAGGAAATTTAATAATTCATTATGCGTTATTTATTGGCCAACTACATGGGAAAAATCTTCGTGATCAAATTGACCAAGGGGCCATGTCCCGTTGTCGCGGCCTGTGCCAGCGATCTTCGTAAACCCCATCAAAGTAATACATTAATATTTCGTTACACAAAATATAGCAATGGTACATTTGTAAATAAATGAGTAGCTGTGTATATTTATGGGCGTGATTCTAACGAAAATGCATGCGAAAAACTAAAAATATTTTTTAAATATAAACTGGTGAATTCAGTTGGGATGTTGTGAAAAAGCAAATGTTTAAACATAATTTATAACGTTGGGCCTATCCAGAACTAGTAAAGTACTTGGTGAGAACGAAGAAATTTAGAAATAAAATCTTTGGGGAACTTCCGTATCGTTCACGGATTCTTGGAGTGGTTAGGGTTTCGAGATCTGTACCGGAGAACAGGTCATAAAGATCTCAAACCGCTCGCAATGCTGAAACTAAGGAAATGCCACTTCGCGGATATGTTCGAGAATGATAAACAGCTGGATTATGAAGAAACTGGTGACAGCGACATAACTGAAGAACTGCGTCATACGCTGCATATGAGCACACGAACCCTGGCGATGGCAAGCGATCAAAAACAGTCAACAGTATTTTCACGAGTTTACGCAACACAGGTAGCTGGGTACAATCTTCACTAGTACACATCGAGCAAGTTGTGGCAAAAAAGGATGATTGGAGACATGTTATCAACATGGAGGTACTTTGCAACAGCAGAGCCCGGCGATCAGCAATGTAAGATTATATCAAAGAACAGAACAATTAAACAATAGTTTTTGAAATAATGAAAATGGTATTATATTCCATAAAACTGTCTTCACACGGTCAGATTTTCAGCTTTAAATTTGGAGTTCAAAATCTGCACTGAATATGGGCATAATGTTTCAATCATTTAAAATTAAAAAATGATGATGAACACCGTTAGGAGTATTGTCAGCATTCATTGCAGAACGTGAAGACATCGTAAAGACTGAAAATTCGTTTATAACAACGTTTTTCAATAATTGCATTAGCAAAATAGAGCACTGCTAGTTTCTCCGTTTGCGTTAAAAATATTTGAACCGAAGCAGCTCAGCTTTAGAGTCGCAAATTTTGAGGTAAGAATCTAAACGTAAGCTCTGTATGAACATTTATGTACGGAAAAACGGTAACATGCATAGAAACTTGAAATACTGCGCATAATATAGACTATAATACATGTCAATTTGTAAGTCTAAATCGAAGTAGGAAAGCTGCCGTACCACCCTTCCACCGAACCCGACAAAAGCTGCTTCTTTTCTAATAACAAAACGTTACAACTCCCCAGGGGTGTCGCAAGTTCTTCAAAAGTGATCGTTCACATTCATTTTGTTATAACCCCATCAGTCAATTTTTTCACGGTTGTCAGCAAAAAGTGGTGGGGGCGCTCCTTTTGGCGACACCTTGCATTGCACAGGGTGACTTGGCCCCGTTTTCACAACTGTTGCTATTACATATATGCGTTGGATACACAAATAAATATATATTTTACTTTCTCATAAAAGTTGCCCGTGTCGATGAAAATTGTTATATTCGATAGTAGAATCTTCTTCGTCAATGTCGTATTTTCAACGCTATAACCAAATTCACTCGAAAGACATCCAGTCTTGAAAACTCGAAAAATGACAACGCCGGTGAACGATTTAACAGTCGAGCCTCAGCGAATCTTGTTTGAACCACCGTTTAATTGCTGTCAGCGCGGAGTTATCAATATCAAAAATACAACAACAAAGGAAATATTGTACAAGGTTATCAGCATTTTAGCTTATTTATAACCAACAGTTTCGCTTCACGTTGTTTACTAGTCAAACACATATCGTCAGCAATTGTTAGCCATTGAAATGCGCTTATACTTGCAGAAACACAGGAATAGGGGCAGGTGAACATGAGTCCCCAGGAAATCAAGCTGGACGGGAACGCCCTCGGTTGTTGCCACCAAGAATTTAGTATTTCCTAAATATGATTTCCCAAAAGGCACCACTATGCTTATTTACCTGAGTCTGTCCCCAATTTCTAAATTGTTTCCTGGTGCCTTTTAAATTTGCTTTAAACTTCTCCCAATTACAACGTTAATACAACAGCCTTCCGGTTCGCTATCCATAATCGCATTTATGCCGGGCTTCCCCCGTAGGCGCCCCCAAATGAAACCCCTGAAATTTAGTAAAAACATTTGGTTTAGCAATTAATTTTACAACGAGAGTTCAGAATTCCTCAGGGCAGAAAGTTGTCTAGAAAAATATAACGATATGGTTTTTTCATTTTCAGATGATCAAGTCTTATGATACAATGTCTTAGAAAGAATTTTATGACGCAAACATACTGTCTTTGCTTCACATTAGTTCAACATTACGAGTCAAAAATCAGTCAAGATCCTCAAGACGCTAAACTCGGCATTTCATCACCCAACATTAGCAATTAGATATGACCAGATTAGATTAGATAAGAGTGTGTATCAAAATGAAATGAAGCTTCTCTGAACTCTAAAATAAACCCGTATTTGATGAAATGAACGTCTCCGACCCTACTCCCTCATTTCTGCGGACAGAGGATTTGCAATACTTTATGATACACTCGATTTATGGAGGGAAAGTTTATCCCCCGGTTATGAAGGCTTAGGACGGACCTCTCAAGTTTTGAAGGGGTGCTTTGAATCTATAACAATTGTTCAGTTTAAACTACAACTTCAGTCAATTTTAGCACCAATGCGTTCCCAAAAATTTATGCTAAACTTTGAGAATTTTACAATAATCTATATTTGTCATTTACCGAACAATATAAAATACTCGATATAAAACTAAAAACATGGAAGTTAATATTCTATGTTAGATTTCTTAGACCATAGGATTTAGGAAATTTTAAGAATCAGAGAGCTAACACTTTATTTTAATATTATCACATTCCATACAAAAGACGTCAAAATATTATGCGAGCCACTACATTTTAGTCATTTGGCAAATTTACTGTCGTTGCGGTATATACTTGCTAATAACGCTATGGCGTAATAATACTTGGGATTGGTATATATGGTAAGACTTCTTGTATTACCTGAAGCAATTTACTTTCGGGTAAAATGGTTTGTTGGAATATTTCATACAAAATTAGGGCTTCTTGAAGCCCAGTCGATGAAACCATATCTAGAAACCGTAGTTTGGAACACATTTGACGCTTACGCTTTTATGAACGAGAATATTTTGACCATCAATAATTCCAGCGTCGTTTGTTATTGAATCGTACATGTTTGCACTCTGCAATGCACCGCGCTAATAGCAGTCACATCCGTTATGCATTTGCTATAACAACTTATTCAATTTCAAACTTAACTTCAGTCTGCACTGAGCGAAAAATTTCAAGCACGAATCGCTACAATGTAGTCCTATAGTAAATCTCGCTGCATGGTGTGAAATCATTTTTTTATAGATTGCTTTAGTTACCTTGCATTAAATAGATTTCAATCATATAATCTGTGACACGTTTCCCCGTCATATGGCAACGCAGACTGTAATGCTACCTCATGTTATATTCTTCATATTTTATTCCGTACGTATGTTCACCACAATCATTGAAAGATCGTGGATGTTTCACGTCTAATCTCTAAACGCTCTGTCTTAACTACGTTACAAGCCATAAACCTAAGCTATATACCTAATTTATCACTTCTGATACTCACTAAGGCTTCGATCACGATAAAAGCTGAATGTATATTGTACGTCGTAGCACCTGCTAATCTCAACTGTAATCGTTCACTTTGTTTCGCTTTTACTCACACGCCATTAGTTCAGTGTAATGTGTGATCATTATTGACGTTCGATACGTAGTGGTGTTAGTTATATACCCTGAGGCGTGCTCCATGTTGATGTTAGATGTGGGTTTTTAATTTAGTCACAATAATACTTATGATTGCACTGAGCATAATCAAAATATTATCAATGACAAGGCATCTGGAAGTGGCTTGTAAAATGTCACACAAATTTACGAACAGATATATCAATAAAACCAAATGTTTGACCTATATGTTGCAGTCGTCATAATCAAATTAGGAAAACATAAACATATAAAAGACTATTATTAATTAATTCATAATAAAAATGTAGAAGAGTATAATACTCAGTAATAGTCACATACGTTATCACAAATCATGATGTGGTCATATACCTTCTGAACCATAAGGGCATTTCGGTGTCCCAATAATTTTGAGCGTTTTTATTATTCCCCTTTATGCGTAGACAAAGGCTGCCAAGATGTAAACTGCAAATGAGTTGTGAGCGACTAATAACAATAACCGATGGCTGTGGTTTATTTCGCCAATATGATTGTCGATTGGCGTCACAGGAGTTGCAACCTAACTAGAACTTAAGGGGTAGCCGATGTGCCCAAAGCACTTTGGGGAGAGTAGCGCTCGAACGCATGTGGGCTAGTTATCCGACAAACAACCGTAATGTCGTATGTGGCAAGTATGTGAATATTGCCGAGTTTCATTCTGTTGTGCCGAAATTTTATTTATAATTGAAAACAAATAATATACGTCATGATTAGGATACAGTATGTGCCCAGCTGGTGTCAAAATCGTCACTTCGTAAATGCAGTATGGTACAAGAAAGTGCCCTCAGCAAGTAGCTCGTAAGCCTACGAATCCTGTTGTTTTAGTCACTAACTAAAATGCTTTAAAACTATCGTACCGATCACAGATCCCGTTACATTACGATTGAATTCATTCAGTTAACTCTGGACACTCTCAAAAATATCAAAATTATCCAATTCCTTACTCAGCATAACAGTCAGTAAACCAGTAAGCTAGGTGCTGTACCTGCAAGCTTATCAATTTCCACCACAGTATTTTGATGTTAAGTAAACCATAATTGCGTTCTTTATTCAGCTCATGTATCGATACTTTTTGAGTTGGGTCACAAAGGTAATTGGCTACGGCAGTGTCGTATTAGTATTATTTACAGATATGTTACGTGTCATGCAGATCACTGCTAGTGACAAATCTGTCAGCTTCGTGTAGGGATTTTTATGCGAAACGTCTATAACAGCGATAACTATTGGAAAACAATGGGTAAACTCACAAAATTACACATTAAATCTGCGAGAATACAAATACGACACGTCCCCAATAATTATAGATTATCGTTACCGTTGCTTCAGGTCAAATCATCAAGCACCGAATCTTATCGAGTCAAGAATACGACCGGGTTTATCAAGCCCGGCGATTCGTCCGAAGTTGAAATAACTCTGCAGCCTTTAGCTAATACACCGAGGTTTGAAACTTTTATATAATTATTAAAAATTACACAAACAAAACTAATTATATATATCATGTACAATCTTGCCTAACAACTTAATGGCCTACAAATACAATTGGATGTATATAATAGCATTAATATATGTTTGCGATAGCCAAAGTAAAAAGTAACACAACATTATTTACAAATGTAATCTGATCACTTATGGATGACAGTAGGTATCATAGTCATAAGCCGGTATTTCGATATTTAAAAATATATTTTACTTTACACTCTTCCTCTGCATTATAGGATACATTTTAACGCTTATGCTTAGTCTAAGGTATAAACTTAGCGTATGGCTCAGCTTTAGGATTAGTCTAGGTCTTAGGTTAGCCATAAAACATAACTTGTATTTAGTTCAACTTTTAAGCGAAGTCTATGTTTTAAAGCAGTTATAAAACCTTAGCCCAATGATTTGTCTTATGTAAAAGTTACATATGTCTTATATAAAGATGTAGCCTTCGACAAATACTAGACTTCAATTCTAGTGCTATATCAGGTTTAGCGCTTTAGTATATAGGCACAGGCTAAGCATAAAAATTTACCTTACTGTAAATCTTGGGAGTACATTAAAATCATGATTAGTTTTAAAGCTTGGCTGTTGAATCAATCTAAAGGTCTGGTTCAAAATGAGCAAGGACGTTCCTTAATCCAGATATTACGGTTACGCTAAATGTAAACCTTACGCTGGATATAAGCTTTTCAGTTTAGCATATTTGACTTGGTTTTCAGCTGCAGGTTTATGCTTATAGACATAGGTTTTCAATTATGTTGCTTTATACCTACTATAGACATTTCTTATGCTTTCTTTCTGTCTCTTTGCCATTATTATGTCCTGAATAACAATGTTAGCTTCACAGAAGGGCTTTGCCTGCGGTTCAGAATTAGGATAATAGCTAATCTAAAGGCCACAGTAGGACTAAGCTTTAAGCTTAGTGTAACGGCTAAATTATATTTTAGGTTCTGTGTAAGGCCGTGGCGTAGCATACGGATAAAGTCTAGTATTAGGTTTACACTAAACTAAATACTCTAACCCTGGTTACCTTTGGTATAGCTAAAAATTTGTTTCGGTAATATGCATATGGCACTGTTAAAATCATAAATTTTAAAAAATGTTTTGTCGCATTCACCAAAGTCTATGTTGGAGTCTATTTCAAGGCGTCACCAAAGTTTCCCTCAACCGTGGTACTAGATTTCTGATTTTTAAATAACATAACAATATCCGGGGTACCAATATTCGAAATTCCGTTTTTTAAAGTCATTAACACTGACTAGTTGTTTCCCCGATTCCAAAAGTCATTATTCTTCATTTGAATGATTCTTTTTGTACAAATTCCTGTTTTCCAATTCCAAAATCGGCCATCGCCTATTTTCGCTTTCCTAAAGTTCAACAATTTATTAATTCACAGACTTCTGGAAATAAATTGGTTTTTCCATTATCCCCCAGCCCGCATTTGCCCAAAAATGGTCAGATTCTGGAAATTTTGGTATTTTTGTGTCGATCCTTGAGACCTCTCCTGATCATTTCGACCAAAAAATTGAATTTTTAAAATTTTCGATTTTTGGGGTCCCAAGGGCCCCAATTTTTCTTCAAAATTAGATTTTACACATTATTCGACGCGGTTTGACGAGCTGAATCGGATGGTGATATTTTTAATGGGATCCAGTAATCGGATCCTAAGTTATGGCCAAAAACTATCGGAGGCTGAGAGGCTGAGCAATTGAACAGTTTTGGCCATAACTAAGGATGCTTTTATTGGATCCTGTTAAAAATATCACCAATCGATTAAGCTCATCAAACCGCGTCGAATGCTGGATAAAAATCCAAATTTTAAGAAAAAAATTTTGGGGTCCCTTCACTGTCACTTCACCAAACTGTAGGAAAGAACAGTCAAGACAACATAAATTAATTTCTTAGCCGTCTTGGTAACATAAAAAACAGTCAATACAACACGAATTAATTTCTTAGGCGTCTTGGTAACCCATGTACTTCACCAAACGCTCGGAATAAAACAATCAAGACAACATAAATTAATTTCTTAGGCGTCTTGGTAACCCATGTACTTCACCAAACTGTCGGAAAGAAAACAGTCAAGACAACATAAATTAATTTCTTCGGCGTCTTGGTAACCCATGTACTTCACCAAACTGAAGGAAAGAAAACAGTCAAGACAACATAAATTAATTTCTTAGGCGTCTTAGCAACCTATGTACTTCACCAAACTGTAGGAAAGAAAACAGTCAAGACAACATAAATTAATTTCTTAGGCGTCTTGGTAACCTATGTACTTCACCAAACTGTCGGAAAGAAAACAGTCAAGACAACATAAATTAATTTCTTAGGCGTCTTGGGAACCTATGTACTTCACCAAACTGTCGGAAAGAAAACAGTCAAGACAATATAAATTAATTTCTTAGGAGTCTTAGTAACCTATGTACTTCACCAAACTGTCCGAAAGAAAACAGTCAAGACAACATAAATTAATTTCTTTGGCGTCTTGGTAACCTAAGTAGTTCACCAAACTGTCAAGACAACATAAATTAATTTCTTAGGCGTCTTGATAACCTATGTACTTCACCAAACTCTCGGAAAAAAACAGTCAAGACAACATAAATTAGTTTCTTAGGCGTCTTGGTAACCTATGTACTTCACCAAACTCTTGGAAAAAAGAGTCAAGACAACATAAATTAATTTCTTAGGCGTCTTGTTAACCTATGTACTTCACCAAACTATCGGAAAGAAAACAGTCAAGACATCATAAATTAATTTCTTAGGAGTCTTAGTAACCTATGTACTTCACCAAACTGTCCGAAAGAAAACAGTCAAGACAACATAATTTAATTTCTTTGGCGTCTTGGTAACCTAAGTATTTCACCAAACTGTCAAGACAACATAAATTAATTTCTTAGGCGTCTTGGTAACCTATGTACTTCACCAAACTCTCGGTAAAAACAGTCAAGACAACATAAATTAGTTTCTTAGGCGTCTTGGTAACCTATGTACTTCACCAAACTCTTGGAAAAAAGAGTCAAGACAACATAAATTAATTTCTTAGGCGTCTTGTTAACCTATGTACTTCACCAAACTATCGGAAAGAAAACAGTCAAGACAACATAAATTAATTTCTTCGGCGTCTTGGTAACCCACGTGATTCACCAAACTGCCGGAAAGAAAACAGTCAAGACAACATAAATTAATTTCTTAGGCGTCTTGGTAACCTATGTACTTCACCAAACTATCGGAAAGAAAACAGTCAAGACAACATAAATTAATTTCTTAGGCGTCTTGGTAACCCATGTACTTCACCAAACTCTCGGAAAAAACAGTCACGACAACATAAACTAATTTCTTACACGTGTTGGTCAGTATCCCCGAAATGTTCCCGTGCGATACTAGGTGAACCACGCGGATTACCAATGAGGTCAAAATGTTCGATGCTTTACAAATAAGCTATTAGACTTTGTGCCATGGCTGAGAAGAGGAAAGTCAAAGACTCCAAAAAAGGTTATTGCTGTATCATATATTTATTTTATTAGTCTATCTTTTGTTTTAGTGAGCCTCATCAATTCAGCGTGTCTGTACTTGATCTGCCGCTAATATATAAAAATGTCAATCGAAGTACACCGGAATTACGCCGTATTTTCGACGAGGGTCAAATGCCAAAAATGTACACCGTACAGATTGTATTTTTACCTGAGAAAAAGGAAACTTAGGCAAAACTGAATTTACCAATAATGCCTATTCTATAAAATTATATATGTATTGTGATCTGAAAATGGGGCGGAGCTCAGAAACCCGTTGGGTTTATCAGTTTACCGTTGAAGCGCACAGCAACCATTAATTCTTTGAACGAGATATTCGGACGTCTACAATTTATAGCATCTATGCCCTATAGGTATTTAAAAATATTTCTATATATAAAGGCATATTCAATATCTAATGTGTCAAACTGTATCTAAATCGTTTTCACGGCAGGAGGAAAATATAAAATTTATCTTTCACTACTAAATAAAATTCTGCTGTCGTTAAGATAAATTACCGCTTCTTTGTTACTGCACTACCTAATGCAAAGCTTTATTATAGCAACGACTATTAGACCATCTGCGAATGTCTCACGTTATTTTACCATAAACTACGTTGTAACACAGCTTATATAGTTAAGGCCGTGCATCAAATTGACTTAACGCACGGTTAGCCAAAATTAGCTGTATTACAAGTCAGTTGTAGCACAGCCAGGCGTGCGTCAAGTGATTTGTATGCACGGTTGTGTTGTTTAACTCGTTCAAACTCGTCCTGACGCCGTCGTCCGAACTCGTCACAACCGTGCGTACAAATCACTTAAGGCACGATAGCTGTGCTGCAACTATTACTTCAATTATCAGCAGATGATGTTAAAAGTATATTTATCTGTAAGCCTGCCTTTACATGAGTAGAAATGGAATAATGCCCACTATTCTACCATAATTAAGTAGAATTTTAACGCGGTATCCGCTAAAGTGGTCTGATAAAATTTTTCACAATACAGCTTACATAATATATAGCATCTATAGACCTACTATCTAGCATATAACTCGTCTAGCAACTGAAAAACAAAACAACTGTTTTCTGTTAAGCTGGTGTATTCACGTTTCACCATAGGGTAACATCCCTGTCTGCTGAAAGTCCACACTGCTTATTTTTTAATTTTAAACGAAGCGTTAATGTAAAGTCGTCAGTTACTTTTAGATAAAAATTTGTACGCGGCCAAACTCGACACTGTTGTACTTGTCTTTTTCTCTGCTACCAATGTCATTTCTGTGGCGTTTACGTATAAATATGTACGTACGTTTATGCTATTACGGGATTATCCACCCTCCCATCCGAATGCTCGGACCGACCGTAAGCCATTTTAGTCCTGTTTCTCTACACTTCCACTCCATGCGGCGTGCTAAAAATTCTGTGAAATTTGGCAAATTTGGGAAAATGCTGAAGTATGGAGAAAATTTTTGCTTACCCCTATCTATACCCTTTTACCGAAGCCATCTATGCCTATAGGCCGACGGACATAGGGCACCTATGTTATAAAGCTCGCCAGTATAACTTTTACACAACTGCCCCAATTTAACAATGTTATCAAAGACACTATCGGTGAAGGGTTTTGTGTGCTTAATTGCCTGATAGCGTAAACCATAGGTGCTGATGAGGGGAGGTGGTATGGGGTAGGGATGGCCCTATAAGGGTCGCACCCAACGCCATACCCGTCCACACCTTCGCGATCAGAATTTCAGCAAATACGACCAAAAATTTGAGTTGATTTGGCAAAACTGAAAGAGATTTTCGACGAGGAGGGGAGGTCCACTACTCCAATGACTTCCCCACCACCGTCTAACCCCTAAGCAGTCGAACCTTCAACAGCTATGACCGTAAACCATTCCGTGTTTTGTTTATTAGACGATCTTTCGCGTGCTAAATTACCAGTACAATTTCTAGAAATATTTGTAACTATAACGCGCAGACGGTCTACGAAAAAAAGAAATAATAGTATTACAAACGAGGCATCGTAAGCTTCGGTAATTTTAGATGGTGGAATACAATTTTATCTTTAGGAAAAGGGATTTGACGCCCACACATAATAAATTCCGCAGGTGTAGCTGCAACAATGATTGATCATCGATAATCTTTGAAGATTGTGCATTAAATGTCGGTTTTAGATCAAAAATTCAACTAATGAGCTGAAAGAAGTATCAGTACGTCGGCGGGGATAAATTTTCTAATTTTTCTCGGCAAAATTTTTCATAGTTTTTACCAATTTTCCCTCAATTTCTGCTAGTTTTCCTACAATTTGTCCTAAAAGTTTTGGCGCGTGTGGTGTTAGGGGGACTGCGGATCTTCAGGTTGTAGGACGACTTGTCAAGGGAGATCGGCGCAATGTACTGAGCGGGATCCGATGCATCTTTAGCAGCTTATATGATAATATGGGTAAAGATAATTGATTGCCTCACGCGCGTAGCAAAAAACTTTTGCATGCAGGGGCACTGAATCTGCTAGGGAGCTCAGCTTAAACGTACCATTCATTTATTACCGTGAACATTTCTGTTAAAGTTCACGAAGGCACAGATGTTGCACAGGGGCCTCTTGCCCACCCCTCCCTTGCCTGCGCCATTGAATTACCCTGCTTCGGCGCGAAGCTCCGACCCCCCTGGCGGGGCTCAGGCGTGGAGCACATAGGCATTGAAGGTGCCGCACGTCCTGCCTCCAACACTGACAGGCTAACCCCGTCGTAGTCCGAAGACCTCTCCCGAGAACTTATCTAATCGCCAGGGAAGATCCGAAGTCCTTGAGCATGTATGCCCTATCAGTTTGCATGTTTAATGTTTAACGTCCAATCATAGAAAGTGTCCGGTTTACATTATGCGCGACTAAACTTATGGTGACCCGATGACCGTCATATTTTGCAATTCCCGTAAGGAATCCAGATCCATCGTTAAGGAACAAGTATAAAATTCCATTCGGTTCATTGCTGGCGTAGAGATAGTGATTTGCATCCCAGTTATGACAGTTCAGTAACATTTCTTAGCGTTGAAAAAGGATTCGTCTCTGTTCGCGGACAAATTTAATGTGACGTCATAAACGAACTGGTCCTATTATTTATCAATTTAGTATTCACGAACAAAACTCTTGTTAATTCAATCAGACAAAATTCTGTTTGCGAACAAATTTGATATTCGCGAACAAAAACTGGCATTTTCTGACCGACTAGATAAATGTTCGGTCACGAAAATTTTTAGAAAAAATAAAATATGATGTTCAGTGGGGCCATTTTGGGTTTTTGGTCACGCATTATATTTTAAAGTACACGTGTTGTACGACAGGACGTCAACAGTGTAATTATAAAGTATCGACTAGAAAAACTGTTCAATATTCTTCGCCATCTGTAAAAATCTTATGTCAGTTTAACTCCAAAACTTAAACCAGTGTCTTCGGAATTTTTGGCTAGAATTGAGAAACTACTAGAGGTGAAAATTAATTCGCATCGGGCCATTCGTAGTCAAGTGTCGGCCGCTGGCCGGGCCGGGCAGCAATGTTGCAGATGCGGTCCGGACCGACCTCGATTTTTAACGATCCGGATCGGTCGAAAAATTATGGTTCGTTCTCACCTCAGTTAACGACCGAATGATTATGCACATGGTTCGATAATCGGGTAAATTTTTATGAATTTCTTGTCGGGCTTACTTTACCAACAATTGATCATATTTCATCGCATTAAATACAACCAACAAAGAAACTGAAATACATATATGAATAAATATGGTGCTTTTTGGCTGTAGCTCAAGTTCGTAAAATATTCACATATCGGGGTTACATATATCTTGTGTAAACTTCATCGATCACTTTGAATGGTTAAACTGATGGTTAGATTAATTGTCCATCATGAATATTTGAAAAGAAAAAGTCTCGACTTTACCCAGTGTTACCCTTTATATAAATTTCGAGCGTATTAGATTTATCTATTTCACTGGCTCTAAGGGTATTCATCGTTGCACACGCTAGTCAATATTTGACAATATATAAAACCACTATGAAGCAAAGGCTCAGGGCAGTGTCTTGTTTCTGAAATTTATTAAACAATCTATGCGGCAGATATTATTTGGCATAAATATCGATATCTCACTTTGACTAGATGCTGCGCTGAGTCTTGCTACGTCATTGGTTTTAATTTTTTGGCTAGCCAGATCAAACCATAAATAATATATATATATACTTAGATTTGACGAACCAGACTACATGCTTCGCAGCGACTGGTGGGATTCTACAATTTTTTGGTCATATGTTTAACCTGAAGTCTGTTATATTGTGATCTATACATTTATAGTTTTGCTCGTTTAGATTTGTGAACCTACATAGTCTCAACCAGATGTGTGCGCGGGTCTGAATTTTTGAGCAGGGGCCCGGCCCAGGCCCGCGAGCCCGCGGACGCCAAATGTCGGTGTTCGAGCCCGCGCAGGCCCGTAGGTAGATATTTTTCCCGCATGCATATGAAATAAGAATGCACACTGGATGATGTTTTATGAGCATAGAGAACTGGCTATTTACCGGCGCTGATGAAAAAAATTCCCAGTATAATTTGCACTGCAATAGGTTTCATTTCTTGTATTACCCACTGCTCAATGTCAACGCTAAGATCTTGTTTGAATTTACGATCGGCTTGCGTCACACCTACACAAAACAAAAGTCCTTGAATGTCGGATCCAACAAACATGTCACCAGTGGTACGCCACCATCATGGTACTTACTTAGTATTTACTAAGGTATTTACTTCATCACATACGCACGTCACACAAGATAAATCCATACATTTAAAATCAGAATATATTCGAAAATGGGCCACTACCTATAACCCAGTGACTAGGCACCCAACAACTTTGTTCCCAGTGACCCAGGGCTATCTCTGATAGAAACCCCAAAAAGCACATCAATCAATGTCTTATGACATTTCGAAAAACACATACCGACATCTATTAGACAAGAGCTTTGTAAAGTAGCATTTTGTAAAGCACTTCACCGTGACTCTACTAAATACTGTGTAATACAGCACAAGGCTAAACAAACCGGATGAGATCAAGAATTTCCCGAACACAGTAAAAATTTTACTTCCTTAGAAAGCAACTGCAACGGCACATCCAGGTTTACTCCACTGTCTACACCAAATCCTCACAGTGTCTCGAAATTTGTTGTTACTCCTAGTACCTGGTAAAGCCACGCGACCTCATAGTACATAAATATTAGTTATAGACCTTACATGCTGAGCGCAAATAATAGTCACATTGGTCAAGGTGACTCATTTTTGTTTTTTACCCACTGGATGTATATTGTTACCCCGTCGTTGAACCCACCATCGTGCATATATACATTTACAAACCAGTCATATAATACGCTACGAGCATAGGCGGCGATCGCGGGGGGGGCTGCAGCCACCCCTCCCCAATGTTTACCTGGTCAGGTGCAAGAAGCCAATACGACATTGGCCATTTTTCAAAGTTAATTTGTCTATTTCTTAATTATAACCACCAATCTTTGAGAAAGATCGCAGCGCCTGGCTATGAGACATAATAAGATGCAAAACTACTACGCTGCCTTATTCCATGTGTATATTTATTAAAAACAATAAAGCATAAAAAATATACAAAAGAAAAACATGCTTTGAACTGCAATGGATGATATGTACCTTTTTTAACTTATTCGAATACAAACATACATATCGAATCTTCAAAACATATCATAGTGTAATAGCGTGTATTGAATTCTAATATACCCTTGGCTGGCTTCTCCATACGCGAGAAATAATAAATTGGTATCTTCGCTGGGGGCGCCCGAAAATTTTGATAAGTAATTTCGGCTGGACATCACAGCGTGGGCCCGCGGGTAACCGCGGTCTTGCTTGGGCTCAGAAATTCTGTCCGCGCCGCACGGTTCCGCGGGTACCCTGGCCCGCGCACACTTCTGGTCTCGACTGTGGCATATAAACTCATCGTTTTGATCAATTCACATGAATAGAATAAGCGACATAGTAGGGGTTTAATCATCTTTTCTTAATGATATTTTAGTCCCGTAATGATTTAATATGTTAGGAACATCATTTATTTGTTTATAACAAAAACAACTCCAAACGTGAGAATTAAGGTACCAGCGGGAGTTGAACATCTTTTGGATAGGTAGGTCGGGACAGCACGCTAGATCGCTGGGTCACGTTTAAACAAACATGTCCTGCTTTACATTACAGGTCATTTGATTTTAACTGTGGTACGGGTTTACCAAACAGGTTTGAAACGCTCTAGATATTATAGTCTTAATAATTTAGAGCGGGTAGCAAGTAATTAATCGGCAATAAACCGGAACAACGTGGCATAAATAAAACATGGAAAGCTAGCTACCCTAATTTCGTTGTTAGATTTTGGTAACCTCGTTACAAAAACTTTTGATGGATTACCGTTTATATCCTGCCCACGCGTCTTTCTAGTTTGTTCAACCACTGAAAAAATAAAGATTGCTGCATTAGTTGTTTAGTTTACTCATGTATATATGCAGCAGCAGAGGAACAATTAATGGTTGCCATACCCAAGGTAAACGCTACGGTAATAACTCATATATATATACTCCATGGATGTTAATCATTGATACTTGCGGTAGCCCCTGGTTTAGGCTTAGTACATGGCTCATATAGGGACCTTAGCTTAGGCTAAGACTAAGGCTTAGTATATCGAGAACGGCATGGCATGCATTATACTTCGGCCCCTAAAAGTTGACATGGGCCCATACTTGCATCATAAAATAAATCAGAGTATTGTTTGTAAAAACAGTCGATAACAACAACGGAAGATATTCGCAACTTCCGTTGAGCCTCAGAGTGCACTATTCGAGAAAAATACGTAACTTTCGCGCCAAATCCACAGCCTTATCAGAGGCATAACCCAATATGCTATTTTGCCGCACATATAGTCACCTAGTTGTGCCTTTTACTATTTTCGGCTATGTCCAAGCTGAAGTCTGTGACGACGACGGCCCAAACGAATTTGTGCTCGATTCTGCATCATACTCTTGTATAAACAAGCATAATGGCGTTTTATGACATAGGTACCTCTCAGGATTTTGTTTCCGGTTTTGCTTGGAGTTTTACTTTTTTCAATTATATCAAAATTCAACAATTTTTGCGGTAGTTGGGAACTCGCCGTCCTAGGTGCTTAGTATATAGTTTCGCGCCTCATTTTGTAGCCTTATCCGGATATCGGTATAAAGTTAACAGTATCTGCTATCACAGAACCGACACGCACTGTAAAAACTCATCGAAATACGAGAAACTATTCAAAAGCTATAAATTACTATAATATATAGCAGCTTTATCAATCTTGTGAGAATTCTAACGGTGCCCCGAGATCATCCTGACACATAAGCGGACATCATATACAGCGACATATTAATAATTCAACACATTTTAAAAATTTAGGTATGCGCACCGGACCGGTCTGTGGGTGCCTGATTACGAAAAAACAGGAAAAGCAACATGTGTAAGAATAAGCTATCCGATGCCCCCTACCCATCCGGATCCGCATACATTCATAAAAATAACACTTTGCTTCATATGTGTACACAGATTGTCAGACTGACCGGATACTTAGAGAGAAACGGGTTCATTAAGGCTTCCCAATCATGAAAAATATGCGTGCGTACACTGCGCGGGTGGAGCTGATGGCCAATGAACATTATCAATGTAATACACAGTTTATTTTATATGAATGACAAAATATCCATGCTACTTGGCGCTCGCATCAAGTTCCACTGGTATCCGGCTGTGCTTTAGGCTCAACTTTGAATTTTAGAAACCAGATTTGTAGAGATCCCTGAAATTTTCTTAAAAATCTCTGGTTGTTACTTATTACTTGGAATATCAGTCGCAATATCCCATTTATCCCTAATCTAATGATTACTTTTACGTACAACTCGAAATATCTCATGTTCATCATTGAGTTCAAGAACTAGAAGGGTCAATATTACCTATTGACGAGTTTGGGGCTACCTAGTATAAACGATTTTTTAACGTAATCTCAGATTGTTAGTGTCGGCACCGGCGGTACAGATCCACCACGGCCGCCGGTTAGCGGACAGTCGAAATATTTTACGATAGACCAGGGCGACTGTTTTTTCAGCCTACCGGTGCGCTGAATCGGACGTCATGTGCGCTGTGATGGTCATACGGTTAGGTTTATGAGACATAAAAATTATACACATTTTGCAAATTACAAATATCTGATTGTGTTGGGCAATATCTGATTTAAGATGATTTCGTATACGTTAGAGGCCGACAACAATTATGGCCGCTATAAGATTCGTTTAAAAATGTTAGCTGTTTTTTGACGCTGGTCTGAATGCTTATTTTATTCATACATTTATACAAATGAGTTACACAAATCACTAAGCTCCTTGGCTTGTGCATACCCAATTACAGTGAAAATTGAATGTCGATATATAGGTGAAAAAAGAAACAAAATCAGAATCTGAGATCTTAATGCCTAGCTGCGTAACAAAATTGCTAATGCATTTTACTCCACAAGAAATAAATTTCGTAACATAAAGAAATTTGTTTGAAGCGTTGGCGTACTGGATTGTGGAGTTGGACGGCCACAGAGGCGTAAATGAAAAATATTTTAAGCCTGTGTATATCTGATCGACTTAAGTGGCTCGATAATGATAACCCGCACTGTCAGTTTTTTCAGAAGGAGAGTTGCCCATCACTATCAATAACATTTGAAAAACGACTTTGTCTGGGGTTTTAGAAAACGGCAACCCATACTTAGGATTAGTAGCGTTACATATAAGGTATGATGTTTGAACTAAGGCTTAGAATCTGTTGTGCATGATATAGGGTAAATTTCGCTTGTTACCCTTAAGATTACATTGTCCCTGGCAATTTTATAAATCTGAAAATACCATCAGAAACACTATGGTGTCCAGGATAATTGATGGCGGAAGAGACACTATGGGTAGACAAAACGTTCACATGCGGGTCCATTATAACGTAAACGCTACATAAATATAGTGCCTTTTTGCGTGAGGACTACACTTGCTAACACTGCGACATGTCGAGACGTCAACATGTGTTCGTATCTTTTAGCGCAACGACGAACCTTGGCTGACCTTTCGACATTTCAGCGTATTATAAAATGACCACTATGACAATTTTTTGCTAAAGCTAACATTTTGCCTGTATGTCCCCACTCTAAATTCTCAGCTTAACAGATATATATCGTACTTGGTTACGCTAGCCGCTTCAAGAAGGTAGAGGCCCTCGGGGGAGGGGTGTAATTTCAGAAGGTGCAGGTCATTGGGATATCACCAGGGGGAACTTCCAAACCTCTTGCTAAAAATTTTGCCTGGGTGCGAAATACGAGGAGCCAGGGTGGTACGGTCAGGGAGGAGGTAGACCGTGGCTTCGGGAAGGGTGAGCCCGAGGTTCCAGAAGGTAGCCCTGAACCCTTGCTTCAGCACGTGATATAAATCTGCCGAATTGCTCGTCTACGTGACTTTCAAAATTTTTATGCTCAATTTTTCGTCTAAAACAGCGTCCGATGCTACACCTCAGGACAAAGTTTACACGCTCGCATATCAAACCAAATCAAATTTATTTTGCAATGCATTGCATTAAACAGCTTAACAGTTTTATGAAAAACAGTTAGAAGAATGCGGTTAATAATTGTCAGTAAATTAAAAAACAGAAAACGTTAAAAAGTACTCAAATTCAGATTGAAGCCTTGAACGTTGATGCATAATAGCTCATCAGGAATGTTAACAACTGCAGAAAGCAACATGCATTAAATTCGTGGCTAGCTTCGGAAAACATACCACATATCCAAACAAATCAGTTAATTTAGCAATGTAGACTGCGTCAAATTACTTATTCATAAAGTAATAGAAGCACTAAATATTTAATAAAGCTTCTTCGCGAAGCTTGAAAATATATACTTAAATTAACTTTGAAGGCTTACGAAAGCTATGAATGCATACATTGTCTGACTGCTAAAATGTTAAACTTTCGAAGATAACATAGTGGAATTTTTAATTAGATCGACTTTTTAGCAGCATATATTCCAGAACAAATACATGCTAGATACATAAAGTACCAGAAAATTACGCATCTAACAGTAGGAACTGTATGTTTTTTCAATACTGCACCCTTTCGTTGATCACAAATCAATGATAAAAATCTGAATTTCGTACCGAAACAGACACTATCATACATTACACATTTTTCAAGTTTACAAAATTGCAATACTACCATCCAATGTTTAAAATATAAAAAAGAACATTTTGCTAGCGGTAAAAAACGTAAACAAATTTGCTAAGAATAGGTTACGCATCGAATTAGGAAACACATCTGAATGTCTGCAAAATCACTCCGAAAAATATATTCGCTGATAAAACGGTAAATTAAATTAAACATTTTACGCATTTATAATTGAGCAATGAGTAAGGCAAAACAATATATAAACGCGATACACAGTACTATAAAATGTATTTTACACAAAGGGCAATACAGTCCATTATGATCGGCCTCAATAAGACATACACCTTAGTTAGAACACACAACACCAAACATCGTAAGCCTTATTAACTAACACCTGCAGACAGCATGTAAAATAGAAATATAATCCTCTCATGTGTCACCATTTATGACAAACCCATAAGCGGTGTTACGTTGTCGTTAAAAACATCTTAGAGCAGAGGGTTCGGGGCGGCGGCAGCCTCACCCCCACGACTTAGCTTAGTATACGGGAACAGAATAACGCACATTTCATTTCCGTCCCTAAAAGTTACATTCGACACAGAGTTCTATTACTCTTTGTGTTCTGAATTTGAATTTCCAGTATTGACAACGGTGAATAATTAAGATCGCCACAACGAATCAAATCCGGAACGCTTGAGTGAAAGTCACGTTCATTAAAAATTCAATTGTTTGTATTCTTAAGAATCATCGCAAAACGAGGGAACAATAATGAACGTTGAATTGTAAAGCTCACGGCGAATTTAACTAGTAAATTGTTGGAAACGCAGTCGGTTGTTGCGGCACAACTGATGCCGTTATGTGGTTAAACACGCAGTGTATTAACTCTTGATTAAAATAGCTATTATACACTAAAGTCTGAAGCACAATGTATGCTAAACGTTTTGCGCAGAAAATGTCAAATAAGAATCGTTTTACAACTCAGGATGAGGTGATTAATTGGCACACTTCTAGTTTACCGGCCTACAACAATCCAGTTTTAACAATGCAAGGAAAACCTATAATCTCCATTATATTATATTACTTTTGGGCCAAGATTTAGCTTTTAGGCTAAGACTAAGTCTAAACCTAATATAATTATGCAGTAATCTGTGTTAACTGTTACGTTCTTTTAACTGCCACACTAAGATCACGACCAACAAAACTATGTGTCCTTTTTAACAATATGGAAACTTTTTTTTGCAACTACATTGTATCTAAAGTTATAGCATTGCGTTTACAATAATTTTGTAGCGCCACTGCTGGCTACAATAAAAAACATTCGTTAACCAATTAGTTACAGTGAATTGCTTTTAGCTTGCGCAAAGACTCGTAGTGGAGGAAATATTTGGGTAACATTTTATTTATTTGGCAACATATAGCAGAATATGACATCCTAGAAACTAATCAACGTCATAAACGCTACCCAACGTCTGAGTTCGAAGTTTGCTCGCAGTAAAAGTATATACATATTGTAGTGAAGCCACATTTCAGTGACAATTATTGTAAGCGAACTTCTGCAATCAACATTGGATAAAAAGATCACCGTTAATCAAATAAGGCCTTTACTTTACCCTCGCTATTCCGGAAGACACAGAGTGAATCTGAATTTTGACAGTCCAGGAAAGTCCGAGTGCTGAAGTTGTATCAATAGTATTGACAAAAACGGCCAGCACATTACACCGGAATACACTTAACAACTACACAACTCCCGGCAAATCATCACGTACATCCATAGAAATTTCATTGATATACCTAGCAATTTAATTTAAGTAACATTTGAAACAATCAAATGTGCAGCTACCACTGAAGATGATACAAAAAAGCGGTTTGGTAGTCCAATTCCCATCTACCGTGACAATGATAGGTTGCACTTTGAGCTCATCAAAGTTAGAAAATGAACAATGAAATATATCAGTCTTAGTTAACGTTTAGTTTAGTAATTAACTAATTAAAATTGTGACTTTCAAAAAAACTGGGCTTGACGTGGTTTGTTATTATGCTAGCCCAACAAATGTTCAAATCTCAATTGTTCTTGGATAATAATCTCGTAGTAGCTGTAACTGCTACTTTCTACTTTATTTTTAGTGCAAGCCGATAAAGTTCATAAATGAAACTTGTCAATTTTCAAAAAGCCAGATTGTTGTTGCATAAAGGTCACACCACTACCATGACCAAGCTTTAGTGAACTGCACAATTTTTGTTTACGCATTATATTGCTACTAGCTCAAGCAACGTTCGTCCTCTAGTGGTACATACATTACTACTACTAGATATTTAAGGCGTGTGTTTACAACTCGATGCTTAAAAGAAACCGTTGGAATTTGCGAAACCCGTATTTTTGTCCATTTTTTATAGAAAATTTCAGATTGTTCCAACAAATCAAAGGGTGCACCAACATGAAATAAATTCATCACAATAAAAAGCGCTTTACTTCAACTACCCTATAAACCACACCAGTCACCTACTACAAGTGATGATGTCAAAATCTTGAAAATTTTCATCTTTTCTGGACATTTTTACACTTTGGGTCATAGCTTGAACATGACTGGGGCTGACAAAACACAAGTGTTGCGTAAAAAATCGTTGCTCTCTGATCACCACACATAATACTTCTGGTGCACAACTCTTCTGGATAAGACTCCTCTGTCAGAAGCTACAGCTTAATATATGACATGTTTGCATTAAATACAACGCATGCATTGTGTAAATTTGAGTAATAGTGCATGAAACTCATGATATAAAATGTATGAATTTGAACATGTATTTTCGTATGAAAAATAATATATGAATTATATACAATTTTATATATATTTGTATGAAATCAAATATAATGTATGCATTTTATAAAAGTTTGTAAAAATTAAAATACACAATGTTCGAATATTTTTCCATGTTGGATTTTTGCGCTAATTTAAAATTTTGTGATATGTGTGCTTTATACAGCGTCAAACAAGTTATGTGCTACAACATACATTTATTATGTGAAATTTCATACAAATTTGCAAATAACAATACATTTTCATCAGAGATTTCATACAAATCAAGTGTAATTAATTACACACATACTGTACGAAATTCCATACAAACTTATGTGTAACAAAACATATAATTCGCGCCGGTAAATTCACACAAAGGATATGTAAATAATTGTACCTAGTCTGTGTTACAATTCATACAAAATGTGCACTATGTCTCATACTATAGCAGTGGTTAATTTGTTACAACATACGTTGACACAATCACACATTAATATACATATTGGTACACAGCTGATGTAGGGTTTGTTCGCCATACAAATTGCTCACGTTTGTGTTAATTTCTATACAAATAGTAACAAAATAATATCACACAATAATTGCATGAAATACAAATTTTAAGAGAGTATATATGACAAAATGGCTGTTTGCAACTGCAGGTATTCATCATTTTTAAAAGACCCATTGCACTTAAAGCTTTGCGTAGGCCCTACGTGGTGGCTAGCGGTATATCGATTTTGTACGATAGGTGGAAAAACAAGAATCACAAAAAAGTATAAGGTCTTAATTCAAAGGCTAAAACTGGCTGTATAATAATTACCTGTCTTGGCTGTATTTTTCCCAATTTTTTGCACAAAGGACCATCGGTAGTGAGCTATATCATATATATGCTTAGTACAGCATGTCATACAAATTTGTATGATAAAGCATACAGTTTTTTACAAAACATTATTTTGCCATAAACAATAATTACTATGACATATCACAAAATACCCGGAGTATATTATATGAAAAACTCCGTCTGGATGTTACAGCTATAAACCGTTATACAATTCCATATATGTGCACTGCATGTTGAAGTGCTACAATGGGCTGTGACAGTAACCGTGAAAATTGAACTTCAATTATTAAATAAATGCTGAACTGTGAACGTTGGGAATGTACTAAGATACAAAGCTAATTTCACAGACAAAAGTAAGTTACAGATGCAGTTGTGTCCTTGAGCGTACAGATGAAACCGAGGCCGTCCGTGTCCAGATCAAATCGCGTCCGTCTGCATCAAGACGAAGTATTGCGTTCGTCCGCGTCTACGTATACATTTGTCTGTGACAGTAGTTTCGCTTTAATAGTGAAAGCGGGATGAAATCAACTCTTTACATTCGCCAAATTAATAACGGACTTACTGTGCAATGAAGACTACCGATTTTAACTTTGCCTACACGCACAGAATGGCCCAATACAAAGGCTCTATTTGACAAAATACTGTCATCCTAGCACATAAATCATAACAGTGGTACGTCACAATGCACCGCGAAACCACAAAATTCGTTTTGTGAGTGGCTTATTTTACGTGCGTTGCCTTTTGAACATCAGCCCAAATAACTTATAACATATTGCAATTTGCACTCTATTTACTGCTTATCATTACACTGCCACTATACTTGGTAAGATATTTATTACATTAAAAAAATATTAATGGGTAATAAAATTTTTCTCAATTCAGAAGTTACAGATTGTTCCAAAATATTATGATTCAACGGTGCGGGTGTGCAAAGTTGTGGCGTGAAAAATCATTTTTCATTAACGCAGGTACACTAAGCCAATAATGTCAATCACTGCGAACAAATGAATCATTAGAAAACCGTTTTATCCACGTTAATATAACATGTATACGAATAATACATTACATCAAACTTAACATTGACTAAAACCATCCGATCAATCAACGCATATTTAAAATGTAATGTTTTTAATCGCTTGTGCAACCAGCGAATTCTCGTGCTCTTGCGCGGCTTTCTGTTCCGGATCGGTACGTTTGGCATAAAGTTTTTCCATTTCCTTTTTTAGTTTGTCGAGAATAGCTCGATTAGGCGGATGCGGCGTTGTTGTTGCGCTGTCAGGCTGTTTTTTATGAGGTGTAATTGCTGTGTCAGCTTTTGTTGCGTTAGCCCCATTATTCAACGTCTGATCATCCTTTCGTCCAGATGTTCCTGTATTCGCACCCGTGCCGTAGCCATACAGACGTATTAGCGATCCCCAAGTGCGAATATAAGGGTGCAGTTTCTCAAGGATGGCTTGTGCCGCTTTTTGCTTACCTTCTTTTTTGTTTGAGCACACAACTTTCACCTGAATCAGAAATACAATGGTTCAATGCCGTTTTAAAAACCAATGCATGGAGAATGCAAGGAAAAATAAATGTACGTGATTATTTTACAATGTGTTGTAATTGACGCTGTGGAAACTACTAATAAAATGCCCGACCACACGAGAATTTTTCCGAGCCTGAAAATCGGTTGCCGATATAAAATCTTCTGTTGTCACTAAACTACATATAGTGGCTTCTCTGAAGCGCTGTGGGCCCTGGCATTTTTTGATGCCCCCTGGCAAAAAACGGGTGCCCCCAGTTGGGCCCAATGGCTAAATTTTGCCCCCCCCTCTGGAAAAACATTCCCCAGTCGACATAACCTGACAATTTTTTGCATAAATCCCTTTCCGAATTTAAAAATTTTAATTTCAGTACAAAATGCTTGAAAAGTTGGCGTTATCCTGAATAAAGATGCTCTTGTGTCGTTTTGAGGCCATTTAGCTTTTGCGGTGAAAATATTAAATTTTGGAAATTTTTAGCCCAATAGCTTAATTTTGGCTCCTTCTGGCAAGACATTCTCCAGTTGACATAACCTGACAATTTTTTTCAAAAAATCCTTTCTGAAGTTAAAAATTTTGCAAATTTTTAGATTGCGACTATCCAGTTGGCCCTCCCCTATTGAGGTAAAGCGCCCCAATTCAACCCATCAGCAACAAAAAACTTTGAAGTCAGAACCATGACTAAATAAAAGTAAATAGAATTATGTGCGAGTCCACCTTAGGTGCGTACACCAAGGTTGTGATTTTGCCAAAATCACAAATTGATTCGCGTTCACATGTTTGCTATTGGCATTCGTTTTTTGTAAACGTGAACATGGAGTTTATGATGTACGAATGGAATTTGCGTCCGCACACATTTTGACCATTTCGCACGTTTGCCCACACTCATCAAATGACATTCTGAACCAGGCAGCAACGTTCACGGTCTATTAATATATTATACCATGCGAGAAAAAACGCGATTGGTAATCTCGTTTTCACTTCTACACGGTCAGCAAAATGCGATAGTAATCGCAAAATAGTGACTGCTTACAACGCCTATGAGTTTCTGTATCGTAAATTGTGCACGCCTACATAAGGGAAACCCGTGATTTGTTCGCGTTCATCGCTTTTACGATCGTGAACTGACCTGTCATAACGATCCAGGCATAATCACCTAAAGTGGACTCACGCTTTAGTAATATACCTCATGACATCCAACACGCATTATAAACTGATGTTGTTGATGACGCAGGTGTCTAATTTCCGTATGCAGTTGGGTATTTCCAAACGCTGCATTCCGTTTCAAGCACTCCATTAGGATCTGGTAGGGTGCAGGCTGACCAGCTTTCGTCGAAAGCTCGAAAACCCGTGAATCTAAAGATAAGAACCTGGACTTATTTCTCGATTTAATCATAAAAGCTGTATATATTTTGTTGTTTCGACAAGTGCGTGGTTAACTGGTGGCTAGCAAAATAAGAGCACTGCTGATTTCTGAAGCTGACATAAATATGAGAACGTGTACATCATCTCCATTATTCATTAAATCAAATTTATCGTAATACCACAGACACGACTTCACTACTGATTATCCATTCAATAGTAAATAAAACTGTACAGCAACTCGTCTTAGTACTCGAACTCTGGAGTGCATAAGATTAGAAAGTAATTTGATGGTGCTGTATAAAATCTTTCACGAACGAGCTTATCCTAAGTTTAGTACTTTTTTGCACTTAGCCAAATCGCTTCTTACATGCGATCAAATTATTTTACCCTATTTCTTCACAAAGCTAGTTTACACTTATAATTTTTCTTCCCTCAAGGTTGTGCAACATTGGAATAGGAACCAATCTCAGATGTATCTTCTCCGTCTTTATCTGTAAAAGCGTCTCTCTGAAAATAGTTTATATAGTTCCCTCAACCTGGGGATTTAGGTCAGTAATCAGCGACATCCCACCCTTATTCAGCTTCCATTTCAGGTTTCTCTAAAGCGGGGCCCTTGACAAAATTTGTAGCTCCAGCACGGTAAAAACACCATCAGTGACATAAAAAATTGACATTTTAGAAAAATCGTTTTCCGAAGTTAAAAATTTGACTAAATTCACAAAAAATGGTTTAAAAGTAGCTTTTAACCTCAATAAAACCGTTTTTGTAAGGCTTCTGCGGCTATTTATTAATAATATTAACTTTTTTCGCTGAAAAATGTTAAATTTTGAAAATATCTATCACCTCAGTTCAAGCCATGGGACCCCAGTTAACACCCCTTCGCAAAATTCTGCGACCCTGGTTCGTGCCCCTGACAACATTTTCGGCCAACATTTTACGCTTGTATTGCTTTTTCCTATTTTGATTTGTTGCACTAATGTGTCTGGCTAAATAAAATACCAAATAGATACAATGTTGAAAAGCTTCATTGATTTACTGCTTCGCTAGTGGGCAGGATTTTGCAGACTATCCTAAATAGAACCTTCTTAGCCTTCCAGTGAGGTTTATTAAAAGTTTCAAGATGAATCGTATTGCTCGATTTTGAAACTTGTCAACACTCTCAAGCATCGGTACGAAACCTTAAGTATTTTACCGACAATGAAAACGTGCTATTTTTCCTACCTTTAAATAATTTGTTTTAATACATCGCAATACAGTAAACACACCTAAATGGCTGTTTTTCGCTGGATAAGCGATCCCGACTTAGTAAAAAAGCTCATCACGGGAAGTAAATTTGTTCTACTTTTTTTAAATTTATCGATTCAACTGTGCAATCCGTATAGCGTCTGTAGCAAACCACATGTGCTGACGAATTTGTAAAACGAACCTGTTATTGAAAAATTATCAAACAGTTCTAGTACATCATCTTCATTTGGCAATTTGACTTTTAGACTGTCGTTGAAATCCATTTTTGGAATTAAGACAGCCAAGGTCTGTCGAGCAGCATCTAGCTTGGCGTTTTTCTTATTGTTGCCATGACCTAAACATTGGGACGTATGTTATAAAACTGTATATATGCACTAATACTTCCAAGCGAACAAATTTTAAAAGTTAAGCGGTTTTTTAAATTATCGTATTGTACTTAAAAATAGGTCCCATGTAATACAGTCGCACAACTTTAATACAATAGCCCATTTAAGTAGCAGCAGAAAAATTTAAGTTAACGTTATATAGTTATGTTTCCAGTGTATAATCTAATATAACAGTCTAAGCGACCACCTGGCCGATGACGAGCTTCAAGCGCCAACTTGCATCATGTGAAGGCTTAATTCGTCAATGAAAATTCGGATTGATTGCTCAAATGACATTTGAAAAACAGATGCTGACAAAATCAAATAACTGAATTATTTATATCTGCCAAAGGCAAATGCCACAGCAATAACAGCAGCTAATAGTAAAACCAAAGAAAGTGTAGGCAATTAAGAACAGAAATGAACATTATTTGGCAGAACAGAAGAATGTTGAATAAATTTTAAAGGTGCAAAGGCATAAAAACTAGTGTTCTCCACGCTGCTGAAATGATAGTATTCACGTAAGCGGTATGATCAGATTTACATGTTGCGTGCAATACACACTAGAGATAGTTAATTTTTTACTTTAAATTGATTTCAAAATTATAACGCTGAAATGTAGAGGTATAGGTATCGATACACAAAACAAGGAGAAAAAATTTCTAGGTTAAAATACTTCTTAACAATGTCTTCATAAAAATATCCACAAGACAATGAAATCTATGTAATAATCGCATTATAAAATTAATCATGCTGAAACACCTACTATGCTCATTCCTTCTATAGCTATCCAAACGAAACAATTTCTGACCAAAAACTCGTAGTATACTTCATAGTATACATACCGACAGCGTATCGCGTTCCTTGTATAATAACCGTCGCTCGGTAAGGTTTAGCGGCACTCGACGTTTGATCAAACTCGTATTCTGGACTAGTATGCATTACTCGCTGAACGTATTCATGAAGTAAACAAACACTGGTCTTGCCATGAGGATTTAGATAGAACTGTTTCGACTGCAAATGTGAACCTAAAACAGACAGTCCGTACTTCTTTATTACAAATAACTATTAGGGTCTAGTGAATAATACCAAAAGGAAATCCTGTCCTGGAAAAAGAACATATCCGAAACGAGTATTTTTAAGTTAGTGCCTACAGCAAACATCAATAAGACTTACGCCACAAAGGAGTTAACATAGCGTGATTATTTATTAAAACATATACTCCTGAAAACAGATCACTATGCGTCATTTGTAGACTTGTTACTCCCTTTTGCCTCACTGAGGACATAAAATTTATAAAATATTTATATGAAGTATATTGCATCACGAGAATAAGCACTAAACTCTGGAACACCTATATTATAGATGTTAGTTTATGTCGTTGGATGCTATTACATATATCAAAATGTTTTGAAGATCATGCATTATGCATAACATTTTATCTTCTTCCCAGCTAAAAAATCCAACATTCGAGAACATACCACATAGCAAAGCAGATAATTATTATTTAAAAACAATTACTCATCACATAACGAAATATAACAGAATAAATTGAGAGCGATATTCAATAAGCTCCCATCCGTAATGCACTTAACTAATACCAAGAGTGGATTAGAGAAGAGTATGACACTTTCCCGCACTCACATTTAAACCTGTGTTTGATGACGCGGGCGCCTCAGTTTTGGGGTCGTCATGCACAGACCCCCAGCTTCTAGGTTGATAGCTCGGTGCATGACGACCTCACCCCCTCTCCCAAAACTAAGGGGTCAGGCCGTAAACGCCCGCGTCATCAAACACGGGTTTACATGTGAGTGCAGGGAAGAGTCATACTCTTCTCTAATGCACTCATGCTAATACTATTTAAGAAATACAAGCACAAAAATACTCAACTGCAGCTGATGTACTGACCACTGTCCTTATGGACAATGGTTGATATATTAGTATTTTCCGGTTGATAATATTATTATCTCAAATATAGTTAACGGCGACGAGTCTGAGTAATTATTGTCGTGAGACTCAGTGACACAGCGGTGATAGTAACCCAGTAACTGGATAAACCAATTGGCCTGCTATTGACGGCGACCCAGATAAGTGAATTGCGATACTCAATTATTATACATAACGAATAAATATAGTTGTAACAGCGAATAATCAAGCCTAGAATTATTTAAGTTAAGTTTAAATTAGGATTAGCATTCTGGGTTGACATATAATAATGTAATTTAAAATATCCATAAATTTCGGCCGATAATACCCGAACAAACTTAGCGTGTGTCCACTAATACTAATATGTTTGTAATATCCGATGTCAAATCCAAACTATTGTTATGGAAAAAATTCGGTTCGACCTTTACCTGACCAAAAATTGACAAAATCAAAGCAAAGTGTTGGAATTCGCATCTTGTGTTATCTATGTTAGCAAAAAAGCTATAAAATTGAAATATTATCAATAGCTGATATATCCAAGAATGTTTCATTTGGAGTCGTTCCAGTTCATAAACGAAATTCAACGTAACAATGAGATTATAAGCACGGCCGAGATTTTAGGTTTGTGTTCGCTAAAAATTTGTGTCACAAAAATTATATAATTTTCCCAGAATTTTTGCGAAAACAAACCAGGTTAATTTCAGGCGCAAAGCACTGTATTCATAAATAGTTTGGGCCGAATGTGACCAAAACGAGTTCCGTAACAATACTATTTATACAAAACAGCAAAGGCCTATCGTCGATAATCACACGTTAAGCTTACATTTAAGTTCCCATGCAGCTAGAATGCCAACCCTGAAAAGCTGAGTCGAACAGAACATTTTTTGTACAAATTGCAAAAAGTCGACAATTTGATAATACCAAGAGTTAATGATAAATCTTCTTTGAGCACATAAAGCTGCATGATAGCTAATAAAATTTGATGGGATAAAATTTGAAGAAAATACTCATTCACCTTTTCGAATCGATGGCACTGTTATGAGCTGACAATTGGAGGGCAACGTCGGGCGATTTCTGTTACGCTTTTGTGTTTTATGGAAGTTACGATGGTCGGACCAGTTGCGAAAGCGCCACACCTGTAGAGTTTGAAATTCAAATGATTTCTCACAGTACTCACGAAGCTGTTGAAATGTGAGACACCGCTTTTTGAAGTCTTCGGTACTTTCAACCGTAACCTGAAAATACAGTTAACTATTGCGTTTCATTTGACTATGTAATAGTACTGTTGTACAGTGTTAGAAGTGTATATTATAGATCATTATTTCGTTAATAAGTACCCACACAAAACTTCATAATATTTATTTAAATCGCATTTAGCAATGCCAAATTTTATAACTTATTAATATTTCTCTGATGCGCCTATCTAATAATTATTATTTAGGTTAAAACATACTCTAAATTTCAGGTACTTGTGGATCTTTAACTGGCGATACGTGATAAACAAAATATATTTCGCCACTGATAAACAATTCAGAAATCTTGCTTCTGATAATCTTGTAAATATTTGCTGGCCATCATACTAGTATCCCGCATCTGATTGTGAAACGGAGTGGGCGTGGTATAACCTATAGTTGTCATCATGTCCAGTCTGTATCAGGCTTTATGTTTGATGTATATACAACGCTAAAATCACTATAACCCCTGAAGCCTTATAATGCTCGTCTGATAACCAATGTATTCTTAATAATGTATTAAGGAACATCAGCGCAGAAAACAACACATAACCACATAAATTATGATTTGTTTCGGTAAATCGGGTAAGCCGACGGCCGATGTTGAACTGTTGTACGCCAAAGTTCTAGATTTCGATTAGCTGATTCCGGATAGTTTGCCCGTTTGATGCGCCTTTATTGCCGCAACAAATGAGCTGCGATATACCCGCATGGCTAAATTTTCCAAAAAATCGTTAAAACAAGTTAATGGTCATTTTCAATTCGAACATTGGGTCGGGGGTCTTAGCGTTCAACTAAAGCTCATATCGTCATCACTTGCCATCGAACAAATATTTCTCAAAATCCGTCCACTCGAAGATGATTTCTAAGTGATACCGACAGACAAAAAGCAATTTTCAAGATTTTTCCAACTAGCGCTCCCTCAAAAAACTCAGCATTCTCCGCTCGCTCCGCTTAAGTAACACAAACCGTTATGCACAAAAAGACTGTAACTGGTTGTCTATGTTCGACCACTTTGTTCCACGGATTACATGACTTAATCTTTATCCGCATTTTACGCGAAGCGCTTGGCGTTTTAATGTCGAAAATATTATTTAGCACATCTTTTAACCCAATTAAAAATCCGGGAATAACGGACGGCAATCAAACATTACTGAAAAAGGCTACCCAAATCTCCAAAAATCTCTTTAGGGGGCGAGAGAGATTGTGGTCCTGATACTATGTGGGCATTGCCGAACAGATGGCGGATCCCTTATCTGATCTTCTACTCGACTTGCGAAAGAGGACCGATAAGACAAACAATCAAATGCGATATAAATGCAAAAAAGGAAACTACTGCATTTAAGGAATACTTATGGAATTTCACCACATTTTCTTTTTAAAACTACCGTGCTGACTAGACGGCAGTATCCTACAAACAAAGGTGAAACAGAGAGAGCCTAATCCCATTGAAAACCTCCGAAAAAAACAACAAATATTAACCAAGATGCCAAATTATAACCTCGTTTTCACATATGCCCTTAACCATTTAACAACCTATGAACCATTACAAAAATGTATCTAGTATCTCAACTTTCAAAATATTTCATGCAATTTTTAACGTTGTCTTTGGCAAAAAAATTCCGATTATGAATTAAGATTCACCTAACATGCACAAATTATGAGCTGTCTATGTAACCGTTATAGAATTCTGGCTGTAAATGAAAATTCTCATTGGTCAGGACAGTGCAATTTGGCGGCGTCTGTTTGAGGGTTTTTCGGTGCGACGCGTATAGCTCAACTTCTGATCGACAGATCAGGTCTAGCCATAGCTCATTCGAAGGATTTAAATCTCTGTTTACACTTGGACGCAAAAAAACTATTCCAACTCCTTCCCTTACAAAAGTGGGTCCGTGAAGGGTCCCACCAAAACACGTTATGACTCATATCTCGATAACCACGGATGTGAAATATTTTTTAGATGAGCTAGTTTTGCTCATAAACATTAGCCCTAAATAGCTATGGCTTCAACAGCCAGACAGGGTTGGATCAAGATATGTTTTAAATTGGCCCTTAGGATCCTGAAGACACTAAATTGATCATATCTCCTCAACGAATACAGCAATTCGGCCGCGGTTGGGCAGAAAGCAAAGCTCTGTTATTTACACCCAAAATGTACTTTCTTGGCGATGAGAAAATCCCTACTAATAGGTTTTCGCAAAGCACCAAATTTGACGTAGTTTGATTTATAGAACCCATTTTTTGTAAGAACCTTAGATTCTTACTAAGTTATAAAAGAAAAGATAAGTTTCCCACTTTCAATAATGAGTTAGCTTAGTAACTAAGTCAGCCCACAAACAGGACATAATTAACACTATAACAAATATGCAAAATTATTTCAATTAAGGAATCATGACAATCTATCCATAGATAATGCTACAAGCTTTTTGATCGACAAAACTAAATATAGATATTTGTACTCACTTATGCCAGACAATATCACTTTCGTTTCTTGTTTTGTATTGCTGTCTACTACAATATTATCTCGATTAAACTTTGCTTACTTCAGGAAGCTTGAGAGTCGACGCTTGCAAATCTAAAGCGTTTGACTTTGGATTATCTGATGATATTTCAGTACTAGTTCCAGGCGTAACCATTCCCATGGCAGAACTTGCCGTCGATAGACCAGCACTGCTTTCGACCGTATCTACAATTTGTGAACCCTCGTGCAACGCACCTTGATGTCGTCGGTCTTGCTTTTGTTTTTCAACGGCAACAATTTGCTTAGCTCTATCAATACGACGAAGTTTGCGCTGCTTCTCAAGTTCTTGTACTCGACGTTGGAACAGACATGGAATTGACGACACCGGTACCTGTCAAAATTAAGTGTGGAATTAAACTGCTAGAACTCGCTTTGTTCATATAGAATGATGTCGAAAACTTTAGCAGTAACGAGAATACAGCCGGCAAGATTATCATAACGAAAATACGGCTTGCAAAACTATTATAAAGTAAAAAACCAACAACGTTTATTTATTCAACCACAGCATTAGCCTTCATTACGCCAATCACTACAATACCAGAAACAAAGATAATAATCAACCACATGTGAAACACATTCCGTGCACTACCGGGAAAAGTACAAAATAATCAACCTCCGCAATGGCGATCGACTTCGATTAACCGAATTTTTGATCGATTTGTATTGCACCTATTCTCGGTCGTGACTGCATATTTTTTGAAGCGGGGTGAGTGAGTCGAGCGGAGTTTCAGCACTACGAGGAAAATCGTTCAAATTTTTGTCTGTCGGTGCCGCCCATAATTCATCTGGATGGATGGATTTCGAAAATAATTATTTGTTCGATAGCAAATGGTGATGACGATAATTATTTTAGGGGAGCTCTTAGGGTCCGTTAGGCGGGTCCATTTATTTGGGGAGAATTTTTAATATCGAATAATTTTCTGCTTGGTACAATCGCATTAAACTTGCATATACATTGCTGGGCATCTTTTGGTGCCCCTTGGTTCAGAACAGTTGCCCCCCGGCAAAATTTTGGGCTCCTCCGGTTCATCGCCTCTTAGCAAATTTTTTGTTTCCAATCGGTCCAAAGTACAAAAAAATTGATCAAAATTTGTATTAAAATTTCGTTCTGAAGCCAAAAATTTCTCAAATTTTATCAAAACTTGCTTCAAAATCGCTTTTTCTCTCCATCAAAAGCATTTTGGCAGTGTTACTGACACGATTTTTATCTGTTTTTCTCTTGGCAAAATGCCCCTGGCAAAACCGGGCGCCCCCCGGTTCGGAACCAGGGGCCCCATGGCAAAATTTTCAGCGAATGGAGAGCCCAGCATTGCATACTACTGAATTCTGGTGTAGTGAAACAAGAGAAGCGATAAATTATTACTAGCTGTGACAGGTGTGGAATTTGACGATGTCTGTTATTAGGGTTACACGCATAACTCAACATTGTGTTGTCAGATTAATTCGCGCGATAGCTCATTTGAAACCTCTAACGAAAAGCGTGCCAAACGAGCTCAGGGCCGGTTTTGACAGGGTCCAAAATATCACGATACCTAATTGTAGCTGGATAATCCTCCATAAGGCTATACATGCATTGCTACCCTGCTTTCCTAATACAGAATTTGGGTTAACATAGGTTTTAAAATGGGTTCATGAGACCCAAAATAGCCGAAAATGGTGACATATCCGCAACCGCTCCAGCTATATAAATGTCTTGGTTTCATTTTACAATAGGTTACGTTCTTGCACACGGCAAGGTACAATAATAAAGAATATCTTATCAACTATTCAACCAACATAGCTGATATTCAGTGGCTCAGTTTGTAATTTAATGCTTCATATAGCTGTGTACGTCACTCTAAATGCCCTGTCATTTTCCATGCCCTGTAAGAAATTACCGAAGGCAGACTATATTCTGTAAATCAGATTCATCGTCCCTAAGCCCAACAAAAACCATGAAATATTCGTGATGAAACAAACTACCGAAAATTCGACATAGTTCATTATTGATGCCCTGTGCGCAATACTTATCCGACCACATTCTAGTCATGTACATCGACCATAAACCATTCATGACCTCTGAAAAGACATGACATATTCGTGCCAATCTCTAGATGACAACACCACAGTATTCAGCATGCCGAAAACCTATATATAGACCATTCTTGATGCCATGTACGCAATACGTCAATACAACCAAATTCTAGGAACCAAAAAATGGCAAATTCAGGAAATCAGGTTCATTGACAATAAAACCATTGGAAAGCTATGAAATATAAGTAGGGCCAGCAGCGCTAACTAAGTGAATAAAATTAGGTTCGTTGTTACTCTATTTAATTCACAACTCAAAGAGACATCGTAATACACATATTTTGTTAAACAATAACTAGATAAGTTTCCTATTTAATATGCTGTCGCGGGAAGATTTACTGCTCAAAACGTACATAGCAATGAAAATCGTATCTTCTTATTTCTTTTATCTTGACTCATACTTCATTGGCCTTTTTTTAAAAATTAAATTCCTTTAAACTGTGCTCGAAGTGACATTCCTCTTAATTAAATGTGTATAAAGTAGCAACCATACTTGGCAATTAATATTAAAATACCACCATAAACGCGACTGGTTTTGCTTTGTCTTTTTATCTAAATTTGTCCGTGCTTCTACATTATCAAATAAGTACTACAGACGCTGCAAAATCTGAATTAAAAAGGCAAACAATTCAAAACAACGTAATGCTTACCCTCTTATTTCATGCGGCAACGCTAGCAAACATATTCTATCACATGCCAATTATATGAATTTTACAAAATATGTAGAGCCATCGAGTGTGTGTAATGCGCAGTTAGGCGTAAGATAATCCTATTTTGCAATATCTGATGCGGAATCCACATCTATTATTATGAAACAACTTGGTTCCGTTTATTGTTAGCCCAGACCTAGCGATTTCCAATCAGATGGCGACATGTTGTGACCATGTTGTGACATTACCTAGTTTTGAAATCCTATTTGTCTCCGCTTGCGACCACATTTAACCTATATAACTGTGTTATATTGACTTGGATTATACGAAATAGCCCTATTGTTTATCAAATATTTTTAGCGAACAAAAATCTTTTTAATTCAAGTCCGACAAATTTTTTTCCGTGAACGATTTTGATGTTTTCGAACAGAAAATAGCCTTTCCGACTCACTATAAAGTCACCAGTATATAACTCAAACTTTTACAAAACAACAGAATGGTCAGCGGCATTATCTCAAGTTCACCTCATGTCGTCGAGCGCTACTTGGTCCGATGAAATACGGTCGCGAAAACGTGCACACTCGAGAAGCTTTGTGTAAAAATACCGGTACACCACTGGAATGTGTTAACTCGATCCATCCGGCTGGCAATACTTCAAAAAATTCGGTCCCTCGATACCTAAATTTATTATAATGTTAATAATGAAACTTATCAAATCAAAATCAACAACACATGACGTCCCAAAATCTGCGAGTTAAACTTTAGCGAAACTACATCTCCGGTCTTAAAATTCACTTTATGGTATTAAGGATGATTATGAAAACTTCTGCGTGGTGGGCGGCTAAGCTTTATATGCCATCCAACATCATACAAGTTTCACACAGAACTTGTGCAAACCTGTATTCATCAAATGATTGTTACGTTATGGACACTTCATATTCAAATGAAACATTTAATCGGAGCAAGAAAGACTTACCTCATTGTCGTGGAAAGGTTCAACATACACGTGTAAATGGCAGTAAAAATTTTAAATCGGATAATTTAAATTAAAAATTTCCAAATATTGTCAGCTAGTTTACGAAGTGGACCGATATAACTACGAAATAAAGCAATGATAAAAATCATCCTTACTGGCCAGTTTTCAGAAAACTGTATGATTTTTTGGATTTTGACCACTAATGCAGATTATATAATGAAACACTGTTGTCTGATGGGAATTTTAGCAATAAAACTGCAGTTTATATTAACACTATTGTCGGCTGGAAATTTTAGTGTTTTTACACTACAGGGCGAAAATATGAGATTTTTTAGTCCCATAAAAACGACGTTCGAACTGGGAAAAGCAAAAAAATACCTAGATCCGAACTGGGGCCACCAGTGGGTTTCCAAAATACCTGCCCACCCCCGTCCATAGAAAAGCCAGACTATGTGTCAACACAATTACTTCGGCAAAGACATACGTTTTTTTGCAAAAATTTGGGAAAATTTTAACAAACATTGGGGAAAATTTAAGGAGATTAGACAATTTTTTAAATTGGAGAAAATGTGGCTTGAAGTTGTCAAAATAGAAAACCTTAAGGGTCAGAAAAAGAGATGTCCTTTAGGGGTCACGCGGGGCCGAGGGCTCAGCCCCCCTCCTACAAAAAAATACCGGCAACAGATTCACATTATTTTAAAAACAGTAAGATACACACTGACCAAAGTCGACACTTTTTGGACCAAAAGAAGCACTTCTCTCTCCTGCATACGTGCTTGACGAGTAATAATATATAACCGATTACAGATTCGAAGCAAATGAAGCCAACTAGTGTTTTCCTTCTTATATTTCCAAATATAACTGAGCAGAGCGGAGCGTTTGTTTTCGTCAGAGGGGGTAATTCGGCACCGTCTGTCCGTTCGTCGAGCTGCTCAATAACTACTGGGCCGATTTAAAAATTTTTATTTGAAATGTCTAACATCCTGCAGCTACAAGAGATATATTTTTTGACAAAATTTGTTTTATTTAATTAGTAATTAACTAGTGAAGCGTGTTATAGCCTATTTTTAGCATTTTCAAAAAATTCGTTATCTTTCAATAAATAACTAGTGTAAAGCTATTATTTTGGCGCGTATATTATATCTAGCCGTGCTAAATACAAATCTGGTGTTTATTACTATCAATGAATGCTAATTGGTTAGTTGATTAGCTAATTACTAATAGCAAATTTTTGGAAAAATTTCAAAGTGCTTTAAAATGAAAATATTGCGCACGGTGGTTTCCAATGTCGTTGATCACGAATGCGACATTTCTGAACCTATAAAAGTTGGACCTATATGGTAATTAGTTAATTAATTAACTAGTTTAATTTTATGCAAATTTTCAAATCGCTCCAATTTGCTTTGCTCACTTTTTCTATTGTATTACGTTTACTAGTTTGTTGGGCGTACATCAACGCAATAGTAACCAAATATAATGACCTCCTGCCATACCATATAATAATCCAGTTGGACCAATAAAAGGTGTCGCTGACTGGCTATTCACAGTGGACACGAAACTATAGGTCAGTACAATGTATTAACTGTATCTGCTTCCAAGAAATTAATGCGTTTCCATGAAAAATAGAGCACAAATTTCAGACTGCGGTGAGTGCTTCAAATAACAGTATAAACATTATAAACAATATAAATTCGGTGGTTTTGAATTTGAAATATTCTAATGCTTAATCGATAGGCATTTATGACATATGTGTAGATTTGTAGAAATTTGAAGTCAAAAGAGTGTGGGATCTACGCCACTGGGCACCAAGGGTGATATCCGCACCGCACCAAGCTTGCAATATGAAAAACAAGATTTTAGGCGCCACAAAGTGTTACTATTCAATTTTGAAACACAATAGTACTTGGGATCCCCAAACATTACCACATAATCACATTAGTACCCAAATTAATTTACATATTTATTAGAGTTTAATGCTTCTTAAGCGAGATCGGTATGAAAAAGACGATTTTTCAGCTCCCAGAATGTCCTTCGAAACATGACGCTAATACTTTCGTATCTTGGACATTGGTATCAAGATATCTGTAACACATTTATGAGTATGTTTTATATTATATCTGGTCACTATCTATATATATCAGGGAATAACCGGAACCGAAATTTACAGGAACCGGAACCGTCCATTTAAAGCGGATCCGGAATCTGGTCTTCGAAATTTAGATATAGTAAAACAGATGATGGAAGAAATGAAGGTATAGTGGATTTAACATGCATTAAAAATAACTTTTACATTAAACTTAATGTATTGCGATGGTATTATTGCCTTTCTGAAACTGTTTAGGCTAGCGTTGGACAAACAGTGCCCGTCAGTTAGATCATAATGATGATAACTTTCTAATCAGAATGGCATAAATGAGACACACTGTGATGCTGCTCGCACAGTTTCAATAAATACAGTTCATTGCCAAGAAAGCAGTTTCTAGCTAACGTTAGTTTTCTTCAATTTAGACTGATTTACCAAGTTTACAAGCGCACTGGCGGGTGCTTGACGCAATATATGTTAGCCAAGCATAGCCTAAGTACTTAAGCATAAGCCACACTCTGTTAGCGAGCTGAACCGGTTTAATTAAAACGTATCCCACAGACTTCTGTATGCGTAAAATAGCTGCTACAAGCATCGACCTGGCTTTGATTTAGCAAACTCCTGCAGGTTATTATGAAAAATTCCTACTGAAATTCTGTACCTTACTTACGTTTCACACGGCAAATTGGTTAGTTAATCTTTTCTTTTGCTTGGTTGTATTAGAGCTTGATCACTGTATAATATATATTACCTATGTTTGGATTACAGGATGAAGCAAAAAACGTGGAAAATTTCAAACAAAATTTTTGAACCGGAATTCCGGTTCCGGTATGGTTTTTGCCATTAGCCGGAACCGCAACCGGAACACGATTTTCGCCGGAACCGGAATTCCGGTTACTCCCTGATATATATATATATATATATTTATATATATATATACGAATTATCTATATACACTCACATGCCTCAACAAAAATGTAAACATTTGTAATATATACCTTAGTAATGTTCTACTATATTATTTAAAATATAGAAAATTAAAGAGCTGAATTATTGGACATATATAGTGCAAATATTCGTATTTTTGGAACTTGTTTCCACGGCACCATGACATACTGAGGCTATCACCATGTTTATTTAATAATTTATTTTATTTTTGAAACCTGGAGCAAGTATTTAACTATTAACTATTTAAGTATTAACATTAAAAACTCATAGAAACCTCTAAATTTTATGATTTTGGAGCTACCACCGTACCCGCTTAAAAACAATTTATATTTATCATAGAAATTTGGAGACAGCATTTTTTAACTTGACGTTAAAAACTATGACAGGATGACCACTAAATTTATTAATGTTTTTAAGCGATGAAAACAGGTGTAAAAACCGCACCGATTAATATCTTAATTAATTTTGAGATAGCATTTTGTAAAATCTAATAGAAGGCCATTGACTTGGAAAAAATTAAAGCAACGAAACTGAAAAAGTGGATTAAACTGCACCAACATGCAAAAGGGTAAAGGTCTAACCATGAATGATAGGAGTCCTGAAAGGGAAAGGTCTAACCATAAAAACAACATATTTCTTGTGCAAAAGGTCTAACCACAAAATACTCCAAAAGCAAAGGTCTAATCAATGTTATATTCGCATCGTTTAATTAATTTTTATGAATGGTGGTCACCACTTGAATTTATTTAGAATAACGTAAAAAGCCTATTAGAATATTTGCAAGATTTTATAATTTCATACGAAACCAAACAATCTGTATGAAACCCCTTTGAGTTGTTAATGAACGCAAAGCTGGGTATTTGGTTGTAGATTATCCCTCGATACATTGAAATGGACAAGCTACTAGAGAAATGAGGACAATCATAAATTTAAAGTCATTTAAATTTCATTTGATCGGCCTGCTGTATCGCACCATTCAGACGTGGACTAAACCCATCTGGTTACATTTATATCAAGCCCTCGTCAGGCCTCACCTTGAGTATGCTGTTGCTGTCTGGTGCCCTCACTACATTGGAGACATAAAGTTGATCGAGTCAGTACAACGTCATGCAACTAAACTTCTGCCTCAAATCCGCCATCTTGATTACGACGACAGGCTGTGCTACTTGGGCATTCAAACGCTGCAGACAAGACGGCTGCGTAACGACCTCATTTCTATCTACCGCATGATCGACAACCCAACTACTTTGGCTGAATATTTTGAGCCTGGCAATGTTGTCACCAGGGGACACCGCCACAAACTTCGGGTGAAATTGGCCCCCAGACTTGACGTTCGAAAATACTTTTTTGCAAATCGGGCGGTGGACTCGTGGAATAGCTTCTCTGATTGGGTTGTGGACGCCCCCTCTATGTCGGTGTTCAAGGCGCGGCTTCACGCATCTGGCTCCTTGCCCGAACTTTAATATTGTTTTCTTTCTTTCAACAATGCTCGCGCCTCGTATCAACGAGGCGTTCAAACTGGTCCGGTGCATGTCACAGAAGTCTCGCAGAATGCTGTTTGAATACTCACTGAAGATTATGGCTGCACCAGACCCAGTCTGGTGAGTATCTGGTGAGTATTTCTTTCGCCGTAAAGGGCAATGTTAGCTCTATTGTTTTGAATTCGAATATCTAGAACACATAAGCTTACAGGTAATGACTGCATAGTCTCATGGAACTATGACAAATATGTGTATACATACTGTTTAAAAAAAGTCATCGTCATTGATCACAGTCAAATCATCTATATATTAAAGAACAAGTTCTGAAAGGTAACATATATCTCTGCGATATTTCACATGTTTGAGTATATAGTTACAGTCATAGTTGTGAAGATGTAAATTGTTAATATAAGGAGCAGCGTCAGAATCCCAATGCGTTGTTTATAAATACTTTTTCCAAATGTGAAATATATATAACCAAGCAAAGTTTCGAGCATATTATATACCTGGCTTCTCAAAATAGGAGGAGACCTGACCCCCCCAGGTATTTCGACCTCGTTTTGCGCAAGTTAATTGGAGGTTCTCCCAGTTCATGTCCCCAGGTGCTCTCCTGCTCCGGTGCAAAATTATCTGGGGGACCTTTAGAGGTACTGCAGAATCGCCCACCATGTATTTTCGGCTCAACCAGTACAGAACTGAGCGACCCAAGCTCAAGCCCCTATGTATAATTTTGGTAGTTTGGAGAAGCCAGATTAACTATGCGTTCTTTGTTGTAATACAATCACACATCATATTTCGTTAGCACAGGTACAATAGGTTTTGTATTTAGGAATACAAATTAGTTCCTCATTATTATTGTAAAAGCAACGTTAATTATTAGTTGTGTAAGGTTGCTGTAATCTCTTTATGCTGCCAGTGTACTGTATACTATAGTTAAATCATTAGTGTTAATGCTGCGGCAGTCCCTAAGCCCAGATACACACCTAATTATCTGGTCACTGCTATCTATAATCAAAAAGGAATTACACATGTGTTTTTCTTAATGGAATTAAGATAACGTTGCAGTATGGTTTGACGACGAGTATGGTTGCAGTTTGGTTTAGCGCTGAACATAATATTTCAAAAATTTCTTAGCCACAGCTGTTCTATCGTTAATAATAGTTCTAAACCTAATAGGGGACCTTTGTTTATATAATTTGAGTCACCAGTGAGACATGCTGAGCGTCTGTAGTTAAAAATATGACAGCTAACCGATTTATTGTATTTGAAGGCTATCGAAGGTATGATGAATATCAATAGTTTAGGATTATTTAACCACACATAAACAAATAAAGTTTGTTTCTTTCGTATGAAAAACATGAAATATACATAACGGTTACTCACTTAAGCACTACTTTTCGTCGAATTATCGGCGGTTGCTTTAAGTTTTTAAATTTTTTACGATCACATTTTCCGTCCTTCAATGGCTTTTCAAGTAATTCATCAATTTCATCTGACCCCAAACCTAAACGCAAAATTATGTGTTCACAATATTTTAAATAAAGCATATACATAAATAATATGTTTGCATCATAATGTTACTCGATAAATGTACTTACAGCGTCTCAACACGGTCCATCTACGTTTTTACACGTTTCTCAGCTTTAACGATCGCTAAATTTTTAATCAAAATATCTTGCAACCTAGGAAAAATACAAAATCTGCCACGAGAAGTTTAAAAGAATGCGTTGTTGGTTCAACAAAATTTTAACAAAATAAGAAAATTCAAGAAGTGTGTAGAATTTGAAAACGATATTGTATAACGATGCATATTTTTAAAGATATCTAGTCAAGTAAACAACCTCAAATATTTAGACCTGGCTCATAGGACTAAACTTCTAAAGTGACGATTTAAAAACTCAGCCTTTCTTGTGTCTAGTTGACTTCCTCAGCATCTAAATGGTACGAAAAAGGCGGAAAGTTGTTACATTTATCGAAATTATTAGGCTTAGTTCACATAGACTGCTTTTTATAAGCCGTAGTGCAGTTCAGGAGCGTACTCCTAGGTTGTCCTTTTGTCTAGTCAGCTCACGATCGTAAAAAATTGAACGCGAACAAATCCCGATTTTCCCTTATGTAAAAGTACACGATGCGCAGGCGCTGTTCGTGGTCACTATTATGCGATTTAGCATCGAATTTAGCAGGGAATAACCGGAACCAGAACAAGCAATCAGAACCGAAAATTTAAACCGGAACCTGGTCTTTCGAAACTTATATGTAGTAAAACAGATGAAAGACCAAATATAGACACTGTGAATTTAAAATGTATTAAAAACAGATTAAAAATTAAACTTAATGTATTGCGATGACATTATTGGTTCTATAGAATTTTGAAGAGATTGTGGAGGCTAAATTATTTATTTATCGATCAAGATGTTGGTTTTTTAGACTCCAAACAGAAAAATGTCTTCCGCTGTACAAGCTTGCGTAAACTGCCAAACTGAATGTTCTTGTATCGCATGGAGTGTGGAGTACACAATTGTTTGCCTCCAATCACGTCCCTTTACTTAGACATACGTTCGTTAATGTTACTCCGTAGGAAAACTGGAATTTTCGGTTTATATAATTCTAAAGGTACACTATAATTTTCTACCGTTGGCCAGGTCACTGTTGAGGCTAACGTTAGGCAAGCAGTGCCCATCAGTTAGATGGTTTTCTTTTCTGATTAGAATAAAATAAATGAGACAAACTGTGATACTGCTCGCACAGTTTCTATTCATACAGTTTGTTCCCAAGAAGACAGTTGCTGGCTGCTTCGCAGATAATGTTACTTTACTCTAATGTAGACTGATTCCAAAGTTTACAAGCGCACTGGCTGGTGCTTCACACTATTTATATTAGCCAACCTTACAGCTAAGTACTTGAATAATCCATACTCTATTATGTCTATCAAGTTGCACAGGTTCAATTCTAACATATATATAGACCAGATTTTTGAATCGATAAGCTACTACAAGCATCGACCTAGCTTTGTTTTGTTAGCAAATTCCTACCGGGCGAAGATGCAAAATTCTTACTGAAATTGTAGTCTACTTACGGTTCACAGGGTAATTTGCAGAGGTTAGTCTTTTCTTTTGTTTGGATGTGTTGGAACTTGATCTTTGTATATATAACGTATGACTGAAACCACAGATGAAGCAAAAATATGTTTTAAAGCGGAATCCAGGTTCCGGTATGTATTTTCCTTTTACTGGACCCGCAACAGCAACATGAATACGATTTTCACCGGAACTGGAATTCCGGTTACACCCTACTGGATACATCTTGTGTTACTGCAGTGAAGTTTTGTATAAACCAGCACAATATAGAATTCAGTACAATATAACTACCTTGTGTTTCCTCAGCGCTAAGTTTAGGCGGTAATAAATCGTTGATATCTGACGATAAAAAGCTTTTCTTCTGTCTTTTGCTTCCGCCTCTAGCAGTTGTCGACATAACAGGGGATGACTTGCGATCCACAGCATCATGACTTTTCACGGTAATGTCATTTTGTTCAAGGCGCGGTACTTCCGAATTATTAAGCTCTTCGAATGTGCTGTCATCACGTTTTAGCATAGTATGATCAACGGAAGCATTATCTGCTTCTGACACCGAATATAACGACTGTTCATCATCGGAAATACTACCAAGTTCACCTTCGCTTTTATCGCCGTCGTCTTTATCACACGCACTGATCACATCAGTTTGTACTTGAAGTGTTGCGTCTGAATCCATAATCTTCTCAGCACAAGTGTCATCGCTTTTCAAAAGATTCTGAGCAATGGAAGTATTATCTGGTTCTGATACTGAATACAGCGACCCTTCGTCATCTGAAACACTACCAGTTTCATCATCGTTTTCACTGCCGACATTGGCAAGAATTGCGTTAGTTTCTATTTCGGCTACTGCGTCCAATCTGGCAGCCTTTTTAGCTGTACTATTGTCTGTTTTCAACACTTGCTGAGAAACGAAAGAATTATCGATATCCGACACCGAATAGAGAGACTGTTCCTCCTCCGACACACTAGCAGCTTCACCATCGGTCTTATCATCAACACCAGCACTATTATCACCACCTTCATTTGAATTAACAGCACCATCTTCAATTTCTTCAACAACACAAAATTCATCCTCGTCATCGGCATTATCGGCGTCACTGTTAGGATTATCACCAATTATGTCTCCGTTTGCGCAAACCGACTCATCATTTGCCCTAAATGTATCGATACATAATATCGAATATCGTTTGAATTTATGGTCAAGATCCTTCATAAATTTCCGACGTCTATATTTCGGAAACTATACAAAATTTACACAATAATATAATATAAAAATCGATTTGCTTGATCATGACAGAGAAATAGATCAATTGAATGTAACAGCGGGGGCGGGGGGTGGCGAAGGAAGAGAACGTAACATATGGCAGCAGAATCTTGGCATTCATCAGTGTTGAAATTTTAAGCAGCCCGAACATCCAAACATCTTTACAACCCCACAGTACGTGGCTACAGGAAACATAAAATACTTCGACTAATGTGAAGTATCAAACTAAGCTTGCTCAACCTAGTCGTCGAACCGGAAGGATAACAATGTCAGTACAGTTGCAGAACTGTACTAGGAAATTTAAAAGTCACAACTTAAGAAGGAAATTACGCATTATAAGTGTCTTTTTCACGTTGGAGAGCTCTAGCGCTTACTATGCGGTGCACACAACTCAATGATGCCGCTGATATCATCATAATAAAAAATCTCAAATTTATAAGCCAATTTGAGATATAAATTGCGGACCAGCTCGGTTGAAATTCACTCTGAGATGTTACAGTGCCCTCAGAATAGCGCATTGGAAGTGCCAATCTCTTTTAAAACGCGATGCGATGGTTCAACATAGGTCTTTGATATAAAACAAAATATTGCCTAGTGCTTACTTGAATAATTGCTTAAGATGAGTTTTGATATCAATAGAAACAAAGATTATAAATAAAATGCACTGTCAGTGAAGGTTGGGAATGCCGAATATAGTGCGCGGGCCACTTAACGTCGATGACCGATGTTAGCTCATGGAATTTTAGGCATTTTTTGAATATATAAATAATTTTATTTGCTTTGAGCCCTTACTGCCACATTGTTTCTCTAGAAAAAGACGCCAGACATCTTCGATAAACGCACCGGAATGGCCTTTAATCCATCCCAAAATAACTATGTTGCTTCGGTCTATCCTATTTAGCAACTTGAGCTACCTAAAAAGGGTATCGGATCTTAACCAGTCTTTTCCTCAGAACATTATATAAGCTGTTTGATCTTAAATTTAGAACCATGATTTACAATCATGACGCATATTTCAATAGTCAGGACTTCCAGCGTTACACGGCAGTTAGACTACATAAAAGAACCTAGAGAAATCAATTCATGCACGGACACATAGAAACTGTGTAATGAGCGCATTTGTAGCTTGAGTCAACATTTTGATTTTCTGAACAACTTGATTAGATAAAATATTATTGCACACTCATTATAGACACAAAGCAAAAACAGGACATACAAACCCATTAACTCAGTCCATAATATTGACATGAAAACACAAATATAATATTTACAAAAATGTTGATTATCGCTTAATCGTCGCTATTTTCACTCTCTGTATAAAGATACAATTAGGCCATTTGAAATGCTGCTTGCCTTTGAGTACATCATATCAGGACTCATGAATACATTAGCTCAGTTTATAATATTGAAATGATAACACAAATATTTGCATTAAATGTTATCCTGAAATGTTTAGTATCACTTACTCATCGCTATTTCTACGCTCAGTATAGACATTCACTCTGTCATTTGCATTGTTGCTAGTCGTTGAACACATCACATCACAGGCACCGTTATTTGTATCGACATGATTATTGTGAATAGACGTGGATGCAAACAGGCAGTGATGTTCCATTAATAACTGACGACTGGCCTCGCAAGTACGATTTAATGCAGGTATATTTGCGTTATAATCGAACTTTGCACGTTTGGCCGGCAGGCTATCACATTCAATTATGTGCAACCGATTGGCAGCAGTTCCGATCACAGTGTTATCATGATTCAGAGACCAGAAATCATTGGCGCTGGTAATATTGCTACACTAAAATTGTAGGTATACATACTATAAAATAGGAATACCCCGAAATCCTTCAATAATTTTGAGAATACATATATACTACAACAAAGAATGGTACCCTATGAGTTTACGGTTATAGGTTATAATTTATCATAACAACGTACTCGAAACCCATACTGTGATCAAGAACAATATATTCAGTTATATGCAGTGTGATGTTACCTTCGTTATAAACGCCCAAACAACACAAAATTATGATTGAAATAACAATATACCGAAATTCTATGGTGCTAGTAAATAACCGCTAACAGTCTGAAAACAACTACCACAAAGCATACTATTCTGACGGTCGTAGCTTATAATCTCTCATAACACAGTGTACTAGAAATTCAAAATGTCATCTACTTTTATATATTCTGCCAAGTATAATGAAATCTTCGATGCGCAATACGCACCCAATCCCTACAAAATCTAGCAAAACATTCACATGGAAGTCCATACATGGCTAACAGCCCTAATTTAGCGTTTGTGATAGCTTGCGACCCGAGATGTCTATCATTATAATATTCGACAAAGTAGAATGAATGTATGGATACGCTTTATGTGAACAACCCATATAAAATTTAGCAAACATATCTACAAAGCACCAGACACATGGCCACACGTCTAATTTGGATTTATACCGCTAAATATGTAAAACCTGGTAAACCGTTTAGTAATACTGGACCCAAAATTTAAGTTAAGTTTTTTTAATTCACTACAGAAGCTTTGTCAATTCTGATCCATGGCGCTATAGCATATGCATAAATGAATACACCGTTAATAAAACAGTTATTCTAAGTCTAATGTCAAATTAAAGTAAGATTAAGATGCGGCATAAAAAATTACAACGAAATAGAGGCGGTTTCTATATATAAATAATGTTCGGAATTCAGGTCACAAATACGACAGTTTTAAAATATGCCAAAGATTCTGCGAAATTATGTTTATTCCATGTAAGCATTTTTAGTAATTACCTTGTCAATATTTGCCCCAACTGGAGTAATACTTGGTGAACCTGATGAACAATATATATTAACAGATGGTTTATTGTCGTCGCTGTGACTTCCATTACTCGAACTCGTTTTCGACAGGTCACTGTTGTATTTTATCGAATTGTTTCTGGAACAACTGTCTGACCCAGTGGCTGCATAACTGCCGAGTTCGTCTCCGGGTACTGCGTTTGACACTGTTTTGAAACGCACCATTCTTAAAATTAAAAATGTGCATAACAATAACGAAATCAAACAATAAACACGAAACAATTTACCTCTGCGTTTATTGACCGGCTAAAAAATTGCTACTAAATTAATAAAGTATTCGTTTATTAATTTAATAGCATTTTTAATTTTGAATATAAAAACAATATAAAATAAATATATATACATATATATATCAGGGAATAACCGGAACCGGAACCAGCAACCGGAACCGTCCATTTAAACCGAATCCGGAACCTAGTCTTCGAAATATATATATAGTAAAACAGATGATGCAAGAAATGAAGGTATAGTGGATTTAAAATACATTAAAAATAACTTTTACATTAAACTTAATGTATTGCGATGATAATATTGCCTTTCTGAAACTTTAAAGAGACTGAGGAAGCTAATAATGTTTATTTATCGATCAAATAGGTCGGTTTTTGGACATTCAGAGCAAAAAATGTCTTCCGCTATACACCATTGCGTATACTGCGTCAAATCGCATGTGCTTACAAAGCTGGGAGCGTAGAATACACACTTTCGCTCTGTCTCCAGTCGCCTCCCTTTACTACACATACGTTTGTTGCATGGCCTTCTGTATGAAGCTTGAAATTATTAGTTTATATGATTCTAATAGAAAATAATAGATAGAAGGTAATTTTCTGATCAGTGGTCAGAGACACTGTTTAGGCTAGCGTTGGACAAACAGTGCCCGTCAGTTAGATCATAATGATGATAACTTTCTAATCAGAATACTATAAATGAGACACACTGTGATGCTGCCCGCACAGTTTCAATAAATACAGTTCATTGCCAAGAAAGCAGTTTCTAGCTAACGTTAGTTTACTTCAATTTAGACTGATTTACCAAGTTTACAAGCGCACTGGCAGGTGCTTGACGCAATTTAAGTTAGCCAAGCATACCCTAACTACTTCTGCGTAAGCCATACTCTATTACCGAGTTGGCCCGGTTTAATTCAAACGTATCCCACAGACTTCTGCATGTGTAAAATAGCTGCTACAAGCATCGACCTGGCTTTGATTTAACAAACTCCTGCAGGTTATTATGAAAAATTCCTGCTCAAATTATGTCCCCTACTTACGTTTCACACGGCAAATTGGTTAGTTAATCTTTTCTTTTGCTTAGTTGTATTGGAGCTTGACCATTGTATAATAATATAATACATATGTTTGGATTACAGGATGAAGCAAAAAACGTGGAAAATTTCAAACAAAATTTTTTAAACCGGAATTCCGGTTCCTTTATGGTTTTTGCCCTTTGCCGGAACCGGAACATGATTTTCGCCGGAACCGGAATTCCGGTTACTCCCTGATATATATATTATATATAAATATATATAATATAAAAATAAAAATACAACAATAATATAAAAACTTCCCCAATAGAAAGACATTGGGGAAAGCGAAACTAGGGGAAACTGTATAGAGTTGTACGTTCGAAAGGCAAAGGATACATTTGAATAGAATCTAAATATTATATTAAGTGTTTTGAAAGACTCCGAATTAAAGGACCTGCAATTTAGTTAGCTTATTTATACTTCCCAGTATTTCGTACAGAAAATGGTTTAATCCAAAAAGGCAGACCACAATAGACAGGTGGCTCAAGATAATTATATTCGAAGGTTCTATTGAAATGCAGGTATTACAATATTCATTAAAAAATTATAAAAACGGGATTATATGGCGTACCAAACACATAGTCAACAGTGACGGAAGGTCCAAATATTTCCCTACAAGTGAACTAAACTAGAATAAATGTTTTTTGTACTTTCCAGTATTTCACATAGAAGATACGGTGTCAACCCAAGACAGTTCGTAGTAGCTAAACGACTCCACATAGCGATATTATAACGCCCCTTATAAAATACAAGCACCCATAATTAAGGAATACGTAAAGTAAATACAGGACTACGTGCCACCCCAAATATGTAGACAGCAGTGATCGAAGACGAAACTTATGTATGAAAAAATATTTCTCTGCGAGTGAATTGTGCTACAAAAAACGTTATATATTAACTAACTCGGCTATTTTTTTCATTTGTGAACACCAGGACACTTGAACTGCTTGACGTGCGAATTCTTTATGCATTTCGCCATCTAAAGAATAAAACATAATACGGCAATCCAAAAAGTCGCACTTTTTCAGTAGCCCTGCAAGACAAATCCGTCGAAGCATAGTATAATTCCGTTGCGCATTTAATGCCTACTCATGAAACAAATTCCATCAACTATTATTATTGAAACCCAATGCTAGCCTGGTCTCTTCGCATTCTAGTGCATTAACTAGACCGGAATATGATTAAAATTATGCAAATTTCATGAATAATTTAATTCTAAAGAGTATCAAAAGACAACACATGTGATACGCCGGATCGCCCGGAACGATGCCCACAATACACAGGCATAAATTGTGTAAAATAAGATCGGGGAGTCATATTACAAGGTTGGATTAAAAATGTCATACAGCTCTTTCAGAATGTACAGACTTGCCAGGGTCCACACAGCACATGGCCTTAATGAACTACATCTACTAATACGTGAGCGATATCATTGCGTAGTGCTCTTGTACCCATTTCAGAATAACACTTTGTTGCGCAAGCAAGTGCAACCTTTTCCGAGAAAAAATTACAATTGCTGAAGACGCAGCTTTCATAGTAGCCTAACAGTATTAACTATAATAAACTTTATTTTAACTTCCGTCCGATTAAGAAGGTCAACTACTTCCATTATAGCTTAAATTTCCGCCTGAAATCTACTACTATGTTGCCCAAGGGCTATAGTGTAGGGTTTTCGAGATTATAGTGTTATCAGGAAGCTCAATTTGGAATTTTGAAAAAGTTACTGGAGTTGTCATACTTGCTCAGATTTCGTTAGCTACACGAGTAACTGGTACACAAAGCTCTGAAGTTTTTCAAAAATTATAAGTTTATGAAGGGTGTTGTTCTTTAAATATCCGCTCTCAAAAATCAAAACTATTATCCACATCCCTTTGATGGTTATGTCGATTAATATTTAATACAGTGTATTTACCAGCAGTTTTGAGCGATTGTTTAACTGTTCGCGCATTAATGTTGCCAGGTTTCTGATCAGGCGAAAAAATGCTGCTCATTACGACCGCTGTGTTGCCATTAGACGGTTCCAAACCAGCAGGAGAAATTTGTACCTCTTCTGATTTGACCGCCATGTCAGAGCAAATGACAACATTAACATCATTTATTGATTTATCGGACAAACGGTGATGGCGGGAAATATTACACTGCGAGTGCTGAGATGTTTCTCCATCCAATACAAGGCCATGGGGCAATGTGACGTTGTCTTTATGTGATTCTGTAAGATACGAATACAATAGTTTTTATAAGGAAATGATGTCGCTTGATATGTACGTTATCAAATAAAAATATACTGATCTTTGATATTTAAAGAAGTGCTAATATTCTTTACCTAGCATGTATTTTTTACATTTAACCAAAGAAAGTTTTAAAATAATCATAATCAAGGCCTGGCATTTCGTGTTCGCCATCCGCCATATCGAATTGTAGCGGGGTTAGCTTAAAATCAGAGAGCGTCCACGTTAAGCAACCACATATTCTCCGCAATTTCAGCTTTTAATACAAAAAGATTCCTACATGTTTCCTCTGTTATACTCTCATTGTGGAACACATGCAACATACTACAGATGAAAGATAGGACGTAGGTCGAACGACGTGCATGCGCATGAATCGCTTCGGGACACGTCGGCTTGAAGCAAACAAGGCAAAATTTTACAACCAACTGTAACTCCTGAAAAAGATGAAATAACTGCATGAGCCTATCATAATTTCCAAATTTTAAAAATGTTTAGAATAGCGAAAAACGCAATCCTCTCATCAAGAGATAAAACTCTGCTTTTATGCATTTTTTGCCAGAGCTGAGTTTTCGAGCTATGAGCCACGGGTTAAAAAATGCCCCAAAAAAGTGAAAACTTCAAAATTTATAAAAGCAAGTTTTTGTTGGGATGAACTGTGGGGATTATAGGGTTATTTAACGCGTTAACCAAGTTGCTTTCATTGTTTTAACAGTATACTGGCTGTGTTACTAACCCTGCGAGACAGTGCTGGAGCAAAATTTGGTAATTTTGACATAATTTTGCCACGCTGCAAGATATAGTCACCGACGTAGACGAAGTTCTGCTTACACTCAGGTCACTCAAACTGCACAAGTCACCTGGTAATGATGGAATACCGAATGAAATATTGCGTTCGTGTGCAAATACGCTTGCTGTACCGCTATCTTTTTATTTAATTTATCACTTAGCTCCGGTGTTGTACCATGTGAGTGGAAACTTGCTAAGGTTATTCCACTTCATAAAAAGGGCAGCTATTCCGAAGCTTCTAACTTTAGACCAATTAGCCTAACACCTGCAATCAGTAAAGTATTAGAAACTGTGGTGTGCAAGCATCTAGTAAAATTTATTAATGAAAACGTTCCATTATATGGTACTCAGCATGGCTTCACCCCAAAGCGCTCAACAGTGTCTCAGTTATTAATGTATCTTGACTTTGCAACATCCGTTCTGGACTCCGGAGACGGTTTTGATGTGGTATATGTCGATTTTCGAAAAGCGTTCGATAGTGTCAATCACACCGCCCTTTTACATAAACTTAGAGACTATGGTATTTCCGGAATGCTCCTGAAATGGATAGCATCCTTTTTACAAAATAGAAAGCAACGAGTTATTATTAACGGCACTTCGTCTCATTACGTACCAGTTAAAAGCGGCGTCCCGCAAGGGACCGTTTTGGGGCCCCTTCTTTTTCTGATATACGTAAACGATTTAGATGAGTACACTTCCTGTTCGCTATTTAAATTTGCTGATGACATCCGTATGGCGCGCCGTATCCCACGATCAATGCATCGTTTCTTCTCCATTGATGATTTTCAATTTGACTTAAACGGTTTAAATGCTTGGTCGTCAATGTAGCAACTAGAGTTCAACATCGATAAATGTGCAATTATGCACTGTGGTCAGCGCAACCCCTGTGCCGCCTATCATTTAGGGAACAACCTTTTAAACCCAACGACAGAAGAAAAAGACTTAGGCGTAATTATGACTCCAGACTGTATGTTCTCTAAACATTGCACTACAGTCTGTCAAAAGGCTAGACGCATCATCGGTATGCTTAGTCGAACGGTACAATATTGGGATAAGCGCAAATGGTTAGCTTTATATAAGGCACTAATCCGCCCAATAGTAGAATACGCGACTGTTATCTGGTGTCCTATTTACTCACGTGACATTGAATTAGTAGAATCGGTTCAGCGGCACGCAACTAAATTGCTACCTAACATTCGACACATGACATACACCGACCGCCTTCGATATTTGGGCATCCAATCTTTACAAACACGCAGACTCCGCTGTGATCTTATTACCCTCTACAAAACTGTAAACAACGAAATCGACTTGGATCTTGGACAATTTTTTGTAACTGGATGCGAGCATACACGTGGTCATTTGCTAAAACTACAAATCCGGAATACTCCGTTTCACGACTTCCGCCGAAATTTCTTCCCCTACCGGGTGATCAGGGCATGGCACAACTTACCCTCTAGCGTAGTTTATGCCGCAAATTTAAAATCCTTTAAGCGTCAGCTGCACTCCAGTGGTTCCTTACCTGATCTATAACATCCATACTGTTACATTGTGTCCTTCTATTCTAATCGCAACGACACGCTCAACACCAGCCTCATTCCAATGAGGCGTCACGGGTCCACGGTCAGTGGATGGTCAACATTCTTCGATTTCCACCATACATTTTGCCACCTGACGTGTGGACGCGTTCAGGTACATATTCATGTACATATATTCAGGTACATAATAAATAGTTAAATTTCGCCACTGCTCCAATATTGATGTATATAGGTCCATGTCCATCAACCGTGTTTATCGGTTTTCGAGATTGCTAAATACGATAAAAGCAGTTGCATTTGCGTGGAATGCAGCAAATAAGATACGCATGTCAGGAGAAATAGACTTCCGTTTTGATGTATGACTAAAAAGGCCATAGCGTTGCCACGGGGTATAATTGTTATCATAGGACTTTAGGCGGGCTTAGCGTCCTGAATTGGAACGGCAAATTGGTAAATAAACTCAGCGTAGCCACACTCGCACCGTTTTCAATCGCTTTGCGAGTTACTAGTGTTAAGTGCAGCTAGCAGTTTTTTTAAGCTCAGCAAACAAATCCTGCATCATGTCAGTAATCAAAATCATGCTTATTCAAATCATACCCGAAAATTAAAACTAGCTTACTGTTTCTGACAGGAGTTGAGCTGGTATTAAGTGCAGCGAGCAGTTTTTCACGCTCAACAAACAATTCCTGCAACGACGCATTGTCGCTATCACCATCATCGTTATCCGTCGAAGTGTTGTTGTGGGTGGCGTTTGTCGACGGCGACTTTTTTGACTGACACCTTTGCGACATAGTCGCAGTCGATTGTTTTCTCACACTACACGGCAAAGAACGAACGCTAACAGTAGTGTGCTGTAACGCTAAAACCATAAATATTTGCAGCTAGAAAGAATTATGTATAAGGTCCTTCTAAAGATATAACACACTTATACTCTTTACCACAGTAGAATGTCACAGCTACTCATTACATAAATAACACGAGTTGTAGGCACTACATTACGCTATGCTGCAGGATATTTTAGCTTCCCATGTTACCAGCCAAAACAGTTCATGGACATAGAATTTTTTCCATGAGAACAATAGCTACTGATATACACCACTGTAAAACAGCTCACATGCTCGGTCTGCATGAAACATGTTCTGCGGATCCAGTTAGACCGATTTCCACTTTGAGGAGTGCACCAGCTGTTTTGAACCACATCACAGCGTTTCATTCTACACCCCAACATCCCATAATATGCGTAATACATATACACTTTACAACATTAATATCGTACATGAAAGACCCAGGATCAATAAGGATATATATACTTTCTGTATAATTGCTCACACAAATGCATGCCATGTAAATTATATGCTTTTACCCTATTCAGGAAAGCACAAACCAGAGGACTCATTTCTGAACTCTAAAAAATAACTAAAAAAATTTGCTACATTTGGTACCAAAAACTCGCCGTTTTTGCTTCAGTAAACCAGTATTGAATCAATAAACCCAACGAATTACACCAACGTACTAAGACCATTGTTTATGTTCCCAGATACTGGTTGTGTGACTAAAAATTATTGTAAATGTTCCTGTCAATTTTGCCTATTTCAGTCAAAAAACATCCGAATTTACCCCTGAAAGGTTAAGTATCGCTGAGATTTTCTTGTCCTAGATAGGAGCTTTTGCAATCAATCTTTGAGTTATTATACATATTTGATTGATGTTGTTTGGCAATTACAGTATCTTTTGATTCACCGTTTAACTGTGGGACTCCTAGATGAATTAGAGAAAACGCCCAGGTATAATTTCGATAGTTTGGTGCAGCAAGACTAAAACTTATCCATCACCCGTTGGTAGTTGCCCAGTGACGAAAACAATTTATTCATTATCCTGTATTCGATAGAAATAGTAATCATTGCCCGTCGGTTAAGTTAAGACTACGGTATAATACCAATCAATCCACCAGCATATTAACATCACACATAAGTAAAAATTTTTGTTTCTAAGATATCCACTGCACCATAGTCGTTTATACTACGTAAAAACTAAAACAAAGTAATGCTAAACAAAACAGTTTTTGATACGATCCTAACGCATCAGTTGCTCACGAATTTCACGATATAGTTTCGAACATTTATCAGCAAAAGTATTCAAAATTCCGGTCAATGATCTCAAAAGCAGAAAACTTTGCTATGTGTTTCGAATGATTATTGCTGTGGAGAATACTATGCTAGTGCCGAAAACGTAAGACTGAACATCAAAGCTCATTATCTTAGGAAATCTAATAGCACTTCGCAAGGATAGGGCTCACATACTTTTCACTCATTTCGCTTAAATCTAGTGACAGTAGTTAAAATGGGTCTGGTCTTTTGTTTATATAATATATAAACATTAATATATTTACATATTATGTGCTTTGGTTCGTCCGATCAGTTTATACAACACTATAGCCCAAAGTATGTATACTGAACATAAATAATGCATAGGCAACAAAAACTTACCCAGCAACTTACTATGTAACTGATGGTTTTAGTACGCAGTTTCGGTCATAATATAGAATTAATATATACCTGAGTAATAATTTCTAAATATGCAGAGTGGTGAAAATCATTTAAACTAATCATCCAATATCATTGACTGCAGCTGAAAATACAAAATACGTAAGCTTTTCCACATTATGCACATCTAAAAGTGAGCCCATAATTATTGTACTATTAAGCATTCACGCTATTTACACTGACAGCTATCGCTAACAATGATGTTTGATGTATAAATATATAGTACATGTTTACCATTGTAACTAATATATAAATAAAATATAAGTAAAATAAAATTTTGAAATGTTCACTTTTTGGGTATTTTAAACATTGCCCGAAAACGGCTGCTCTGAAAAAATGTTAAGAACAAAGTTGTAGTTCTCGAGTTCGAGTATTCTGTACGGTGGTCTCTGTTTTACCTGCTAAGCCTCTACCTCCAGATATAGATCGCGAAAGATAGATAGACATATGGTCCCAATTAAAAAATGTAACTGTTCACCCTTTTAGATTCAGAACACGTGGTCGGCGGGTTTAGCGTCTAATAAAAGGACACAATTAAACTGAATTTTTGATCAAATTGAAAAAAATGTGAATAACCATTTATCCGGTGATGAGTTATAATCTCCACAGATGGAAAAGAAAAAATTTTATACGATTTTTGCCGCTAGCAAAGCCATTTGAGGAAACTCCGCTCGCTCCGTTTCAACAATGAGGGTATATTTCCCAACGCAAAAAAAGTAACACGATATTACTGACAGTAAAGCGTGAATCCTCCGAGTTGTAGGTCTTGCCATTTTTAGTTCGCCCGGTTCAAAAGACACAGTTTTCATGTACACTTGCTAGTAATATCACCATATAATGATATGCAACACACCGCTGCCCCACTTTATAAAAAATAAGTGACAATGTCTTCCCGTTCCAAACATTCCAATTAATTTTGATAAGTTATGACCAGTTTGTGTAAAAAATATTAATTTAATCTTTAGCTGATGTGTAAAAACACTAATTTAGCCTTTGACTGAGGTATCTTTCGCTTTGCATTGCAGAATTTCGTATTTTTTCAAATAATTTTAGACTTAAAAACTCTCCCTTAAACAAATCGGATGTCTTAACTTCATTCCTCATGGCCGATGCCGCCAAGCTCGTCGCTAAATGCGAAGCCACTAGTTCATGCCACTAGCGATAATTTTTATGACTAGGAAGCTAGATGAAATCACTCAGTACTTCACAACGCATGGTATGATAAAAATAGTAACGATTACATTACAATACCGTGACATGTAACTCATAACACAAATGAGTCTGCGGGACATTTTGTACTAAGTACTTGTCGTAGCCAAGTTTTTTTAATTCAGAGTGTATTCTAACAACGCGTCATATGTAGCGTCAGTAGAGCTTTTCTTTCTTCAAAATAAGTTCAAGAAGATTCATATGCTTTTATTGGTTATGAGGATAATAATCGTTGTAGTGTATTACGGGTTTCTGGTCAAATTTTAAAACCCATTTTTTACTTAATTATACAACAAGGGTGCAATATCTGCAATAATGCATCATACGAAATTTTGCTTCTGCCGCTCTACAAAATGAACCCAAGGAAACCCTAGTAATTTGATCGTTTACTGAAACGGAGCGGGGAAGGCGACCGTAGTTTCTAGTGAGAACGATAGGGTAAAAATCGTGAAAATTTGTTTTTTGCTTATTTCTGTCACTCATAACTCATCTTTGCGTGAATGGATTTCGACAAACTTTTTATTCGATAGCAAAATTAATGAAAATGGGCCCCTTAGTTTGAACAGCTCTGATGTTATCTTCAGGGTCAAAATGGCAAAAACAGATTTTTAAGGGTTCTTTGTCAAATCTGGCCATACGGGTACTAGTCTTTTCGCCGCCCGTATCTCGCGACACAGGCTTCGCATCGAATCAGCACAAAATCAGCTAATCCTGATCTTCAACTTTGCTGACCACGACTTTTCTGTGGAACCACTCCATAGCGCGTTGTGTTGCAAAATATGGTTAGTCGACCCTCTGCCAGAAATAGCGATTTTTTTAATTTTTGGCATGTTATTGCATGTTTTTACGTTGTATACAATGAGTACCTATTAGGTTATCAAGCACGCTGGATAATGGTTTTGCTATCTAGAGCCCCAATGGACTATATTATACGTTTTCATGAGGCTTAGAGAGGTTTACGATTAACGAAATCGATTTCTAAAATGTAGTGAGTTTTCATTTTTGGTTATGCATTGCGTGCGGGCACAAAGAATGGCCTATATCAGTTTTTCGGTAAGTTTAATTCGATGGTCTGATTTTATAGAGTCCAACATGTCTATTTCCTGCCTTTTGAGATATTGTTACATATATAATGGGTTTAGGGTCCATTAACACGATCGCCATAATATATGTACTCTCTTCAGCATCTTGGTTATGTCGTATTGCGTAAAGGACATTAATGTTGTATGAATAGTTTTTTCGCTACACTGGTTTGGTTATATACATTAGCACTAATACTTGGTGTGTTTTCAGTTGTTTTAAGCTCAACGGGGTTTTACGATTTCAGGTGGATTAGGGTTACATTGAGATGGAGATATATATATTGTCGTTTTCGTGTATTTCGCGTTTCGTGGGTCCATTTTAAAATCCATTTTTATAACCATAATATAGGTAACCGCCGTAATAAGGCATCATATGCAGCAATGCAGCTATATAGTCATTTTGCTCTACAAACTGAGCCCAAGAACACCGATACATAAATCTTCAGTGGTGATCGAGATGTGGTTATTTTCATGTCTTTTAAGTGCCATGGGTCCATTTCTTTGCTTCAAAACCCCTTTGGGACCCTAATACTAGATCTTTTGTTAATCTTATGCAAAACCTATATACACCCTTAATTTCTTTACAAACCTAATGTGCATTGACTGGAATATATATCTATGGCTGGCTGATGGAGTTGGACAAATAGACATTTAAAGCTTTCGTTTGAGTTATTGCGCGCAACGGTCGGCCTTTGCACATTTAAGATATGGATGCCACAAGACAAAAATTGACAAACCGACAGTCCCAAATCTTGCCAGTTGAAAAGCAAGAATTCTTCGTGAGCACTCAGAATTGTATAGTGTGCTATATTACGCAAGCTGTAGACAATTTCCAACGGTAACAAAAAATCTAAACATAAGACGTTTTGACATCACTAAGTAGCTACAGTATTATAACCCGTTTTCTAGTTATATATAGTACACTGAAAATAGGTTTCTGTGACATTTAAGACATTTCTTTAAATTTTGCACCGCCACATATTCTTTTTAAATTCATAGAAACATTCCTTGAAATTCAAAGAATTATTTTTTAAAAAATTAAATATCTTTGAAATTTCTAAGATAATTCCTTAAAATTTCAAAGAATATTTCTTTGAATTTTAAAAGAATATCTGGTGGTGCAAAATTCAAAGAAAAATTTTTAAATTTGACAAAATGTATTTTGAGTGTAGTTTTTGTATTGGTTCTCCCATATCACGTGTGGTTAAATAAGTAAATATCTTTGATATTACAAATTAATAATAAGAGAGTGACTAGGTGATAAACTTTGCGTTACGAGTCTGGCTTATCCACGGCCCTGGCGTACAAGGGGCATCAGTCGGGAGGCACCCCGATTCAAAATTGATAAGGGGTTTGAATCAGGGGAGGCGTGCCAGGTCGGAGAGCCCGCAGGCGGATGGAGCGCCCCGTCTGGAGGTGCCAGCGAGTGGCATAATTACTGCTGTTAAATACTTGCGTCAAAATTACATTGATCTCTTTTACTCTGTCTGCGTAGCCTTGTGTTTTAAGCGATACACGATAGACTAAGTTTTGTGTTACGATACGAGTGGCCAATTTACGGTTAATAATTGCTTCGTAACTATTCCTCTGTATCACTCTCTGTGCACTATTGGTACATTTATGGGCTGTGCCCTCCTTTATATATTTTAATTTTATACGGTATGTACCAGTAAAGTTACTGTATATATATACGTAATATCTTAAATGAATAACGAAACAACAATACATAAGTAACCAATAATAACAAATATTTTATAATTACGTATACTACATATAATTCAAAATATGATATCCTTGGAGTTGGCATATCTTTTGTCTTCTCGCGTTAATGTTGTTTTATAGTTATAGTTACAAAAATGTAGTTACACAACGAGAACTGTGCGATTAGGAATCCGCTAACCTTTCAGCTTAAAAGCAATATATAACTAACTATTCACATAAATACCGGCTTTCTGACGGAGGGGGGTGGAGACCCTGCTCCAAGTATTTTGATTTCCTCAGATATTTTTTGGCTTCTTACTTTAGCCCTCCAAGAACTCTTCGGAAAAGCAAAAAAATAAGCTCATTATATGTGGGGGTAAAAATATACCCTTTTTTCCTTATGGGGCTAAAAATCCCTAAATTCTTCTCATGAAAGGTTAAAAATACTAAAATTGCTACAAGTTGATAGGGTTCCTTAATAAAATATATATACATTATTAGTATTATAAACTGCAAATCAGAGATTTATATTTCCACTTTTTAGGTCTGCCAGTTCAACTGACATGTCCCCAAGTCGAGGCCTTAGACTGACAGCGGTCAGCGGGCCACCTGCATGGATTTGTGGATGCACGGCCATTGCGCCCATGGTGTGAACGGGGGAAATGCGTCTTGTTTTCAGGACTGGGGATCCAACAACAATTGTTGGAACTGGTACATCCACGGCCGTAGCCGGAACGAAGTAAGCACTGGTGAGAAGAACCGCGCAGGCAGCTATTTTAATACATTTTGATCAGACGGGAAATCAACATCCTCCACCCGCCTATATATTTTGGAGGTAGTTTGAGAAGCCATCCATAACTGGAAATCGTGCAACAGAGAATAATATATATGTTTTCTTTTCAATAACACAGCTTTCTATATTGTTATTATTAAAACATTAGTTATATTTATTGTTTTCTTTATCTTATATTTCAAATATTGGCCTAAATCAGGTAAACGCTATGTACTAAGTTATATATAGGTACTACATTGTATTATATTTTAGCCAACTGTTATGCAGACTATTTATTTCATATCCGCTAGGAACGCACTACCGTTTGGATATCTATGCACATTCACATCAGTGGCGTCAATATGCGATTCAATACACAGTATCGAGTAACAAGCTATATATTATGTATTGTCTTAGGCCGGATTCATTACTTTTACTTATTTCTACTCGTAATTATTGGCTAATATAATTAATTGTATATATTCGATCACTAGATCTCAGTATATATAAAGATTTCAAATCGGACGCAACGTTAGAAAATACCAACTTATTCAATCTGAAAACTAAGCGCATTTAAACAAATATTTATCTAAACCACTTGTTAGCTGTTAATAAGAAATATTAAAAGTTGCAGTATATATAAACCTCAAATTTTATAGCCATGCGCTGGTCTTTCCACTGCCCTCCGAAAAGAGGGGGAACTTCGGGGCACCATGTTCATTCTCGGGGGAAATTTAAACGCGGAGGAATCAATTTTGCTTTAAAATACTAAATATTTCCGTATTTTTATGTAGTCTTACTGTCGTGCATGTATTTTCAAGCTATAAAACGACGCTCCAGCATTAGAAATAGCGATAATTGATGTTTAAAAACACTTTGCATACAAAAACATACATGTTTGGGCATAAAACTATTTCGAATTTTGTTGAAAAAAGTGGTTTCGCCGAATGGGGAGGGGGAGAGACGAAGAAGGGGAAAAATATCAGGGATATATGGGATTTGGAAAGTGGGGGCGGGGGAAATTTTCGACAGTAGGTCCACTGTGGACAGGCCAGATGCAATAGCTTTATAGAATTTTCAATATTCGCCGCTTCGATGTGTATGTTGATACAAAACTGCTTGCTTGCCGATAACTTGGAATTATTATATTAAGTGGCTGTAGTCTGCAACTGAATGTTGTTCTTGTTCGACGAACCGTCTGCTGCTGCAGGAAACTCATGTAAAGCAGAATTAATGTAGCTTAAGGATGCTAATATCACCGGAAAGCAATACTGCTAAAGCAGCATTTATCTGTCGTGAAAACTATGGCCAAAACGATTCGTTTAAGCACAGCCGTGACAACTGCGTAGAATACCTTAGTTAGTGACAACTAAACATTATGCAGAATCGAACAAACGCGATCAATGTATAGAACAGAGCATAAAATGCTAGTTCTATCCAATAGTCCATATGACCGGTAGGATACAAGCCAAAGCAGAATATAGGAATGCTGCCATTGAAACAACAAAAGTAAAGTTATCGATATGATTAAATAACTTTGGGAGATAAAATTAAATACAAGATTAAACGCAACATCTTTATTAAATCTATCTTCTTCACTCGACACAATCGCATCTATTCAACGTCACAACTTATGCGCCCGTCACGTGCATAGCATTTTATATCATTACTGTTTTTTGTCGCAGCGATTACCACCATGTTATAGCTATAGAAATTCTGCATGAACAATCTTTGCCATATCTTAGCAATGCCTACACATTGCACAAAACTACGTAATGTCTTTTCATCGATTTTATTTATAGGACTAACACATCATCGCGACAGGCGATGTCGATTCTGACATATACCGCTGTCTTTTTCTTTTTTGACTTGTAAACGCATATTGCTTTTTGAACAGAAATTTCGATATGTGAACTGCATGTTGCCGTGTGGCTGACAGACGTCCAGTACGTTTATCATTATTACTTATTATTCGTACATGTACGATTTAATGGTGTTTCACGGATTAGTAGAACCAATTTACAAAACATGGATGTGGCAACATGGGAAGCCCTACCGCCATTACCAGATACGGTTCAGGAAGCACCAAATCTGAATGCATTTTAACCTAAACCGGATAGTCCTTGTATAGTGTTCGTCATCACCTTCCGTAAGCTGTCGATTTCGGTTTAGTATTTACTGTAGTACGAATCAAGCATAATAGTACGAACATGATTCATACAATGCACAAATATACATCATCTTAATAGATATGATTTGTATTTATCCTTGAAACATAGTGTTCAATATATATGTACGAAAATAATCTATATATATTTAACCGCATAATATATATATAACCAATACTTGACTGACTACAAAAAGGTTGCGCATGTTTAATTTCTAATTACGAGACGCATTTCGAATGAAGTGGCGTTACTACTGGGCCATCATCAATCGTGACTGGATAAATCATGATAGTAAGAGCTTACTAGTAAAAAGTCTTTACTTGTAGGTTATTGTCGCTCTTCGATTCTATATTCATGTTAAATTAAGTGACACATACATACGTATTACAAATATTAAATTGTTGAAACATTATACCGCCAAGTGCCGTGCAACACCAGAGTTTGAATCCAATGAAACAATGATTTTGGTTCTGCCAGATACATTAATACTTTAAGCTGATGTACATAAACTATTAAACAAGTAGCGTAAGTATATATATTAGCAAATTGAACTTGAGTTTTGATTCTATCCTCATCATTTCAATGTATTTTTAGAACCGTTATAGCATTACTCCCATCATTTGTTGTAGCAGAGTATGACAGGTTGCTGAAGGCGAAACAAAACCATATTTCATGCCACGACATAGGAATTAATACAATGTAGACAACTCACAGTCGAACTATAATCAGAAATTATAGTACCAATACGAATTCCAAACGTGATTAATAAACTTAATAGCAAAATTTTCGAGCACGGTACATAAAACGTTTCATATTTTAAACATTGCATGCAATTATACCCTTTTGTAAGTGATGGAAAAACGGAAGCAAAAACCACACACCTGCAACCGGGTAAATTGCTAGATGCATTGACAGTTTTCGTCGTACAGAAATTATAATTACATACGTTTGATAAACTTACTGATATGCCCCAGCTGAGTACTTGGCAAAGATGTCGTGTTTACGCTTGGTTGAATTCAGACAGGGAGAAAAGCACATAAACTGATTATTCGGCTGTTTCTAATATAGTCGTTAATCGTTTTCAAAAGAAATAGTTAATTTTTTGTTCATATTATACCACTATGTGCCAAAATATTTGTCCAACCGCGTGCAAGCACCTACGTACCGCCTAGAAGAATCCATCACATACGTAGGTAATTCCTGTGGACACTATATACTTTGCAATTGTCTACGGATAGTTTTGTAATTTCCATTAAAACAAATAAAGCTAGATTAGAATGGAGTCAAAACGGTTGCAACTTGAAAATTAGAATGTTTACGCGATACAAGGTTCACTACTATTTATAGATCGGTTTATTCCAACGAGGCCACAGTATTTTGTCACAGGGCATAATGAAGTGGCGCTGTAACGTATTCAAAACCTAGAAAAATGTCTAAATTTGATGTTTTTCAATGCAAAACCTTAAAACAGCTAAGAAACTTGGTACTCGTGCAGCGAATGGAACACGAGTGAATGCGGCTGCTCTTCGCTTAGTGAAGATCAATCGAGGCTCCACACCCTACAATAGGTCTATCAGTCAAACACGAAATCAATCAATGATGGAATCAAGAAAAAACCCTTCTACCATTGGAGAGAAAATGGTACGTAAGATTAAGATTCCCAATTCTGCTCTTTAAAGTGCTCAACGAAAATACATTGGCAATGCTACATAATGAAGCAAGTTAGTCATTTTAATTATATGATCAAAACTCTAGGACCCTTAATTACTTGAACGATAAAAGGGTGACGTGAAATTTGCAAATCACACAATTTAAGAAAATATAATTTGTGGAGTCATGTTTCGTTGTAGGCCCCTAGCAAATCTTGATTAGTCACGGGCAAAACTAGTAACTCTGAAAGCAAGGAGAAACAGAGCGTGTATTGCTAATCAGTAACAATATCGTCGTTCCAAATTCAGCTCCATTAATAGCCCGAGCCCCTTTAATATCCAATCATAGCAATTAAAGTTTGAGATTCTGCTAGAGTTTAATATCAGCCATATTCCAACCTCAATAAATACAGTGTCATATCACGATATAACCACGTGCTGAATCCTCAAACCGGCAGCCAATTTTTGATATTAGTCTGTGTATACCGAGCTGACCCAAACAGTGAGGCCCAAAACAACGCCCTTTGCAGGGTGCCCGCCGATAGACCGACCTCATTTTCCCGGACAACCGAAAGGCATTTAAAATTGGTCTTGCCTTTCAGCGGTTACTCTGTATTACGTTTTCTCAGATGAAAACTCTTCACTTATGCTATTGTGTATTACATACTTGTACATGAGAACGCGTACTTAGTGTCCCGATCAGTTGGTCTTGAGGCTCCGGAGGCAAGCGTCGCCCAATTCGCTTTCCCATGAGTGGACCGTAACCATACGTTGGAGAGTTATTTGTCGAGCGCCTTCTGCAGCTCTGCCATCTGTCGTGCTATCTGGGCTTCTTTGTGTTTGGCATCGTCACGAAGCGATTGTTTTTTGGCCTCCAACTCCGCCAATTCCTCTTTGGCTTGACGCTTTTGAGCGTCACGATCCGATGGGCAAACGTTGTTTGAGGTTTTGCGGTATTGAAGCTCGGTTCGATAGCGGTTTCGGGCGGTGCGAAACCATTTGATCATATCGGGAGTTATCGAAACATTCAACGGCCCTCCACTAGCTCGAATACTATCGTAAACCATTCTTAGTCCAATAAGAGACTATTGTTTCAAAATTTCTATCAACAAATCTTCGTTAACCGAGAAACCACTTTCAATGGAAGCGTTACCGTGGGCAAGAATTAATACCTTCCTCACAACTTGAAATAGATCTCCAAAATCATCACTGTCGCGCAAAATGTCACTGAACAATTTGTCCAGCCGATCTGACTTAACATCAAAGTTGCGAATCGCATGAATAGTATGAGCGGTTCGTAGCATCTGCGTATACTGCTCCTTTGCGCGGTCGGCCTTAACTGCATCCATCCGGTTCGCGTTCACTAAGACTTCGAGAAGTATCTGGAAACGCTTCGATGCAGTTTCCGGCTTCAACTTTATTACTTCTGGTGACAAAGCACTGGCCCCTCGAACCAGTTTGTATTGCAAAGGGCAACGCTCTACGATTTTTTCTGTTAATTTACCGTAGAACTTGCGGCACTGATTAAAAAACCTATATTTTGTAACTGACTGACCGGAGGCGTATTTAAGAATTTCAATGCTCTAAATCCTACATCATGTTTAGCCCTAATCGCGTCACTATCCGACGTTGTGTCGACTGAAAGCAGCTTAGTCGACGTGTTCGCTACTGCCATCACATTTTCCTTGACCAATGTTGACAAGATATTACGGACTAGTTGGTTTAATCTCTCGAACAGAAAAGGAAACATAGGAGCTTCGCTTTGAAAATGTACAAGGAATGGCTTAAGAATCAACGAAACCGAAACAGAAAATTCCAATTTGGCCTCAAGAAGTGGGTCTTTCAGGCTTGCAACAATGTTCTCGAACAACTGTGAACTCGGTTTCGGTTTGACTAGTTCCGTCCATTTTTTTAAATGAGGCATCATTTCGAGGGCTCGTTTTGCCACATCAGAATTCTCGGTCCACCTAATTACACAGAATTTTTTTGGGAACAGTTCGCTCTCCGTTATTTCGGAGTATTGAGCGCGACGCGCGGGACAGTCTTTAGACATATAATATATATTTTGCAGGAATCCGTTAACATTCCATCCTGCTGCTTTATGTACCGCCTGAAAGGCACCAGATATAACGTGTAAGCTGCAAGTTACAGTGTCCAAAAGGCGAGGTCTATCGGGCCCGACTCCCACTTCATCCTTCAATTCTCTATAGAATTTCAAATTAACTGACGGACCATCCATTGCGACCTGTAGTCTTTTTGATAGTATGATTCCATCTACCCCCAATTTGAAACTCTCGGCAATGTGAGCAGCTGACGCTTTGCCGAGAAAAGCGGAATCATAGTATCGGGTTACCACAGTATTTTTGTCACTGTTCCAAGATCTGACTAAAATATCCATCTGGCCCTTTTGTGCCACGCGATTCAGCGCTTCGTCGAAGGCCACAGTCAGTTCAGGTGCGTCGCTAAGCTTTTTAGGCAAAATCTGTTTGAAGCATGGGTTCAAGCCGTAAACTACTGTGTATGCCATTTTGTCCCTACCCATAGCAAAAGTGCGATCAACCTGACTGTCCGGAAACATTGCTGCAAAAATTTCGTTCAAATCGGATGAACTGCGAAAAGAAAACCGGTCCCATACCGATTTGAAACACCATATATTTTCTGCTTTTGTTGTCTCCTCCAGTACACGAAACACCTCTCGCGGCTCGAGATGTGGCGTTTTGACAATTTCGTCATCCGTGGCGGCGTTTTGAGCGGTGGTTGACGCTTTAGCAAACATCACTGACAAATTAGGCGGCGAGCCAACTGTTTTTGAACATTTTCTATGCAAAGCAGACTCAGCATGACTTTTGATTGCTCTTGCCCCCATTGAGGAAATACTGAATTCTTTCTTGCATAATGTACACCACGCAGAGCTCGGGTTCTCTTCTACTCTACGTATCAATTTGGACCATTCCGGGTGGCACTTGTCGCTTTCCCACGCGTTCAAAAAAATGCAAGTACGTTTGGGCATATTGTTATTACTTTTTATTTTGCTACTGCTATTATAAATAGTTCAACAATGTAAAAATCTGTTTAGCAAAAGTAAGAAAATTCCATAAGTAATTAGAGGCATCAGACACAGGAATGGGACGGCTAAGATCGTTAATCCATCATTATGACCACAACCTAGTGAGGGGGTGGCTGCGAGCCGGCAGACACAGCAATGGGACGGCTAAGCTCGTTAATTCATCATTATGACCACAACCTAGTGAGGGGGTGGCTGTGAGCTGGCAGACACAGCAATAAGAAGGCTAAGATCGTTAATCCATCCTTATGACCACAACCTAGTGAGGGGGTGGCTGTGAGCCGGCAGACACAGCAATGGGACGGCTAAGATCGTTAATCCATCATTATGACCACAACCTAGTGAGGGGGTGGCTGTGAGCTGGCAGACACAGCAATGGGAAGGCTAAGATCGTTAATCCATCATTATGACCACAACCTAATGAGGGGGTGGCTGTGAGCCGACAGACACAGCAATGGGTCGGCTAAGATCTTAATCCACCATTCTAACCAGATCGTAATTTACATCACCTATTGTTGACTCTCTTTGAATTTCAACGCGCCATTCCCTCGGTTTGCTGTCATCTTTCCGAGTTTTTGATGCATTTCAGCCTTACAGGTATTTCCAAATAATTTTGTGCAACTCACGGTTTTGCCGGTAGCGTGACCAGAACGATACTCGATCAGGATCACTAGATCGAACATTAAGATAGAGGAATACACGATTATCCCAATTTCAAGTAATCTTAAAGTCTTGTTATTCCCCGGACAGACATATTGAATTCCCGGATATCAGTCTTTTTTGGCGAAATTCCCGGATTCTCCCGGACACTTTTGAATTTCCCGGACTTTCCCGGGCGCGGCCACCCTGCCTTTGCAGCGTCTTATCAAATCTCAACAATAACAATACTTTTATTAGTAGTGGGCCATTTTACTATTGTGCAAATTGTCTGGGAAAACAACGTATGGCCCCCTTTATCTGACAAATTTATATACAGACAGTATACATGGCTAAAGTCATATGTTATATATTTATAAAGGTATGGTCTTGAGGAATGGTCAGTTGATTCGTTGATGACATTCAGTAGCAACAAACGCAACTGCCTGAAGTTTGGTTGTTTCAACCCAGGGCTGGTATATATATTCCAGTACGGGTGTAGGTATGCTGAACAATAATTGTGAACGTGATTTGGGTGTTTGGATACCACATGACCTGAACCTCCTGTGCTGAAAATATGTAATAAAATCATGCGTCTTGAAGCGCCATTTTGCATACCTAAATATGTCACGCTGTTTACCTATTTATAAAACGCTTCAAACACCACAACTCGAATCAAGGCCGCAGATACGATTTGATAAGTGAGGGACAGCGAGGTAACGACAAAGTTGTTGAGAGAGGTCAAAAGTCGCGAAAATTGGGCAATTTCAAAAAACAATGGCATATGTTTTTATACCCAAAGGTTTTTACTGTTTAAAGAGGACTCCTGAGAATTCTAAGATATATGCGAGTGTGTAAGGATGAGACATCCTTTTAATTCTTGCCTTATTAAAAGGCTATATCTTGAACAGCGGAAAACTGTCCCCACCTTATCTGCGCCCAATGACTCGAATATAATTCCACTAGCTGGTGTCCAAATTGCCAGAGGGGCAACATGCTGCTTCAGAATGTCCAACGTCGTGCAACAAACCTAGTACCTAACAGTGCTCATCTGTCGTACAACGAACGACTACAAAGCATGACATCGGCTTACGGCTGAAAAGCTTCGATGGAGTAGGGATCGAAACTACAACATCTACATTTGGATCAGCAAATAGTCTCACGACGGTGCTACAACTGTTTGACTTCAAAGCATGCATGGACCGGCTACCAAGAACCAAATTGTTGTTTTGTTTTGTTGTGAAGGGGGTGGTAGTAGAAGTATTATTTTTATAATAATAATAATAATAACGGAAACATTTATATAGCGCCCTTTTCGCCGAAGCGTTGCAAAAGCGCTGACACAAAATATTACAGGAAACAGAGACTTAACATACGTACAGGTAGACAAAACATAACTGAAAGAGTATACATGTAAACAGACACTGATAACATTGGGAAACATAAGAGATTATTATTTTTTAATATACAATTTTATACAAAACACAGAATAATCAGTCAAGTCTTAGGGAATAAGTGTGTTTTAAGCCTACATTTGAAGGCTTCTAGTGATAGTTCAGAGTCCCGCAATGTCCGTGGCAGTTTATTCTATAATGATGGCGCCAAAAAAAGAGAAAACATTTGTTCGTTTACCATGTGTTCTGAGGATGCGTTCATTAATTAGACGAGGTTTATGACGGCTATCTGTATTTAAATGGGGAAAGGATTGTCACCGAAGATTGTGTGTTCCCAGGTGTGGTCAGTAGAAAGCACTTACTTTGCACTTATGGTCGTTGAGCTCGGTGGACGTCGCCATCAGCTGTGACCAACCCCGAATGATGAATGATACGCCTCCACTGCACTCGATCTTGCGCTACCTCCATGATGATTTGTTGGGTGTTTCGCACCCAGTTTGCAGTGCCGTATGACGGCTTGAGATGTTGTAGATCATTGGAAGCCATTTTCTGCCACGTGTTCTTTGGTGCAGAACGGAAGCACTTCCAGTCGTTTGGAACAGGGCAACGCCAGACGCGGTTGCAAATACGACTTGGGTCCATGCGTGCCACGTGGCCAAGCCAACGTAAACGGTGCCGCCGGATGACCTCGGCGATCGGTTGCTGGTTCGCACAGATTCGTCGGATGTCGACGTTTCTAATACGGTCGCGTAAACTGATGCCAGATTAGTTCTTAGGCAGGCCATTTGGAAGACTTCAAAATCGTCAAGGTCCTTCTTGTTGTAGACACCGGACGAGCACCCATGCAGAAGCGTTGAGACGATGTTGTATACTTGTATACTCCGTTGTATACTTTCATCTTGGTTTTGATGCTGATTTCTGGTCGGCGCCACAGCCTTTCTTTGAGTCTACCAAATGCCGCAGCTGCTTTGCCAATACGGATAGCGACATCGCTTGAGGCCGCTACCTTTGTAGATTCGACTGTAGATCCTAGATAAGCGAAATCTTTCACCACTTCGATTTGTGCGCCGTCGAGGAAAAGCGCTGGTTCGACATGATGGATATACATGACTTTAGTTTTCGACGGCTTTATGGCAAGTCCCAGCGAGGCAGCATTGCTGGATATGCGATTTAGCAGTGCCTGGCAGCTCGATTCGTCTGGCTGCATAACCGCGATATCGTCCGCATATTCCAAGTCGGCCACCACATTGTCCTGTGAGAACATGATTCCGTCGTGCTCATCGATTGAGTTTGCAAGGATCCAGTCGAGCACAAGATTGAAGAGTAATGGGGAAAGCACACACCCTTGTCTCACGCCCGTTCGGACGGAGAATTCGTTTGAGAGACCGTCGGAAGAACGTATGCGACTGGTAGCCCCGCTATACATATCTCGTAATATATCTACTAATAGTTCAGGGACGCCACATTTTAGCAGGATTCCCCACATCGAGTCTCTGTGGACACTGTCGAAGGCTGCAGCAAAGTCAATAAAGCAGATGACTGTGGGTTTTCCGTATCTTATCCGCTTTTCGATAAGCTGTCGGAGAATAAACACTTGATCGTTACACCCTCGACCTCGGCGGAAGCCACATTGCTGGTCTCGGAGATGGCGTTCGTATGTGTCGCATAGTCGAAGTCGAATGATCGATGTGAGTACTTTACCAGCAATTGAGAGAAGAGAGATGCCCCTGTAGTTTGATCAGCTGTTTCGAGGCCCCTTTTTATGCAAGGGTACGATAACACTGTCCTTGAAGTCCTTGGGCACCTTCCGTTCCTGCCAGATGATGTTGACGAGTTTACAGAGTTGGCTTGCGATGACCAAACCACCTGCCTTCAGGATCTCAGCAGCTATGTCGCAGACACCTGGCGATTTTCTCGTCTTGAGTGATGAAATAGCTTTGTGTATTTCATGAAGTGTTGGCGGTTCGGTGTTAACAACGGTTGCCGGAGGCTCTGGATCGTCAGCGAAGATTCTGCTGTCCAACGTGGTTGGCTCCGGACGATTCAGCAACATCTCGAAGTGCTCTGCCCATCGTGACAGTTTGGCGGAAGATGTTTTGACAACACCTCCGTTCAGGGATATAAGATTACTCGGACCAGATCGGTTCTTGCGAGCCCCGCAGACGTCCCGAATTATGCTATATAGCGTTCTGCTGTCGCCTCTATCAGCAGCTGTCTGCATTTCATGTGCACTATTGGCCCAGTAGTCCTCTTTATCTTGGCGCAGTTTTCGTCATATTTCCCGGCCGAGGTAGTTTCGGCGGCTGCGGTTGTTTGTGGTCTTCCGTTCTGCTACGAGTGCTAGCGTTTCGTCAGTAATCCATCGCGTTGTTCTTTTTCGCTTGACTGGACACCATCGCTTTGCACATGAAGTAAGCGTTTTCTTTATGGTGGACCACGTGCCAGTCTGATCATCAAGAGAAGCAAAGCGATTTCTCAATTCTAACTGAAAACCCTGCTGAGATTGCGTCGAGCGCAGTACGTCCAAATCCAAAGGTGGGGGACGTCGAGCAGACCTTTCTACCTTAAGGTGTAGCTTAAGGGACGCAACTACCAGCTTGTGATCTGATAGCACGTCGGAGCGTTGGCTGACTTTCACATTGTCAACAGCTGATCGGAATGACTTGTCAATGAGAATATGATCGAGCTGTTTAGTAGTGTGGCCGTTGTTGGAGTAGAACGTGGGACGGGAGATGTTTCTTCTGACGGAACCAACTATTTGTAGCTATCATATTGTTCATCGATGCAAATGCCAGCATTCTGACACCATTGTCATTTAGTCGACCACAGCCGAAATTGCCGAGACACCCTTTCCATGCTGTGTTTTCCGTACCGGTTTCCGCATTGAAATCGCCGGCCAAGATGCGCATATTTCCTTTGGGTACAGCATCAAGCACTTGCTGTAGACTGCTGTAGAAATCATCTTTATCAGGAGAGTTGTACACATCTGTTGGTGCGTAGACACCGATGACTGATGTTGAACGGAGTCCGGAAAGTTTAAGCACAGCGATGCGATCAGAGACTGGAACGAAGTTGGTAACTGTTTGTTTGTAACGGCTATTAATGACAAATGCAACACCGTTGGAATGATTCTGTCCACCAGAATGGTAGATATGATAGGAAAGACGTCCATCAGACGAGGTAATTGAGTAGTCGTCAGAATGGCAAATTCTGGCTTCAGAAACGACACAAAGATCAATGTTCTTCTTAACCAGCTTGTCCACCAACAGTTGTATCGCGCCGACTGCAGACAGAGTGCGGACATTCCAAAAACCTAATCGGGATGTTCGTTTTGGGTTGATAAAGTGGGACGCTCCGTCGGTTGCCCCGGACGAGGTAAAATGGACGGTTGCCCCGGACGCGGTAGTGTAGTCGGTTGCCCCGGACGCGGTAGTGTCGTCGGTTGCCCCGGACGCGGTAGTATCGTCGGATGCCCCGGACGCGGTAGTATCGTCGGTTGCCCCGGACGCGGTAGCATTGTTTGAGTTATTGTATTGGTGTATATTCATTATATCGGATTGAACAGCTAAGTTTTACGGGGTTCGCCACGCCGCCAACCCTCCCTTCGGAAGGCTTGATAAGGCTCCCAGTCCAACCGCCAACTGTTGAACAGACATCGGACCAAGTGTAGAATGCAGGGAGGCGGCTGATGCAACGCAAACCCTTCTGCACCCATCCCAACGAAGCCAGATCCGATTATTATCACCGGAGTGCCCCCGACAGTAGAAAGACGGTGGGAAACGAGTGTGGTACAGTTCTATTGGGCGCGACATATATCTTGCGAGGCTTCGTGACTACGACTAAGCACTTTGGTTTCAAAAAACTCAGCACTACAGACAAGAGGAAAATATTTATTTTAGTAAAACAGCTATATATAAGGCACACAATTTGATAGGCAGTTCTTTTGCATTGCGTTTTCTTGTCAATACTATTTTAGTTAGCTTTTGGCTATTCTGTTTATAACCTGACACTTTTCGACCCTTTTTCTCTTGTTCTAATATCCTTAATATTTCAGTTATTTATTACTTTATTAGTTTTCTTGTGAGATACAAAGCATCGCGATCGCAGAATCTCCCTAATTCTATTAAATTTCCCTAACCTAAGAACTTTAACCCCCAGCTTATGTATAGCACATCCGATCGGAATGCACGATGGTAATATGAGCCAGGTTGTAACGATGGGAAACATCCTACTTGGAACTTTTCTGCTCTTCACACAACACCCGATCGGAATGCTCACAGTAATCTTTGAGGAATAATTGCAAAATCTTAAGACGAGTTGTCCTAATGCCAAGCCCTTCTCACTTACCCCGGATGCTTAAGAAGTTTCCTTTAATTCTACGAAACTCGCTCAATACTCACTCCACGGGGCTGACTCGGGCCGAAATTTGACTTATCTATTTTCAAATACTTTATCTTATGCCACTTGGTTGTAATATAGGCTTATGTAAGCCGATACCACTTATACGTTAGTATTATAATGCCAGTATATTATTATGCGACACCATGAGAAAGAAGGTCCCAAAACAACTGTGCCGCACGCAATTCTTTGCGTGTAAACTTAAAAACAATAAACTAATAATAATGATGAAGAAGCCACCATGAACCAGCGAATTCTAAGCAACAACTGATCACACTGAACTAAGGCAACCAGTTAAACTGAAATCACCCAACTGGGAAAAGTTTAGTTAATTATGTGACTCGTCATTCATGCTTCTGGAATGTTCTGGAAAAACACTTGAAAAAGGGGACGGGTTAAAATGAGGGGAACCCACTTAGCTAGGGCATCCCGTTGACTTAGGAACCCATAATGACCTAAAATAAAGATTGGTGTGGTTTTGGATCTATAAGCCCTACTTAGATTGGGACCTCCTACACAAGTCAATACGCAGCATATGAAATACAAAGATTTCCAATACGTACAATTTAGTTGATTAGCTAAGTTATGTGAAGTTGAGAAAATGACAATGTCTTTATTAGCTATGCGTTGAAGAAAAGCAACACAGTGGAGTATAATATTTCTAACATTAAAAGAAGAAGAGAAATAAATTAAAAGGTTAAAATAAATAAACTACCTAAAGTTTGATCAAAGCTAAGAATACGTTCAAGATTGAGCATGAAATTTTTGGTGGTATCATCTCGCATACACTTCAACTTCGTTACTGAAGCTCTAGAAAATGCTCCTGTCGACTCCAGCTCAATAGCACCCGAAGCCGAAGCATTATTTTGTAGACTATACCTCGAAAATATGTAGCATGGCATAAAAATGTGCATCGAGCCCCCAAAATAATATTGCACCCCCAATGTGAAGGACAGATTTGCACCGGTGCTCCGGCCGGGGAAATCGTACGTGGGGCAATTTATGCTAGCACAACGACATGATTTATTATTGGCAACGCCTTCGTTGAGCGGACAATGGCAACAGTTATTTATTGTTTGGCGGTCTTAGATAGAGTGCACGAAAGTCGTATGCGTAACTTCAACACACCCTTGTCTGGCTAAATGCATCGCTGGTACGAAGGTCGGGTGTGTTTTGGCAACATATATCTCCACGAGTAATTTCATCGATGTCTAAGAACGTAAGGGCGGCCGTGGTTACTTAGCGTCAACGCCGGCACGCACACCACAGATTATCGCAATCATTCATGGGTAAGTTGACTCTGCTCCTCGTGACCATGTGATTGAATATCCTTACAGTTAGTAACTATAGAAACATGGCACAAAATTTTTTAAGCAAGAGTGTAATAATGTTCCCGATATTTAGAGAACGATACCGGACTGCTGTTTCCGGGCTCGGCACGGTAATTCCCTTGATGAGACATCATAGACAGATGTCAAATTGTTTAATGCAAAATTGCGGTTCAACTTGAAATTACGGTTCAAAATACAACACACAAAAACGAGCGAACAACTAGCCGTCAACTGCAACGCATCGCAGGTAATAAAGTCAACACAATAATGTAGCCTACGTTGTCCTAGAGGTGTTTAGTCTCACCGTAGATCACACACAACTGAGACAATTTTCACGCAAAATTATCCAATGATATTCTCAATGCTGCTTTATTAGCTTATTCCTAAGGACCTAATGTGTCACAACTTATAACAAATTCGTTTATTACTGTCAGTACAACACAATGCAAATAATACACATATAAGACACATAAACGGCTGAACCGTAGTCACCTTGATTGCGCAGCTTCTGAGGCCGACTGGAGCCCTGATCTAGCTGATTATCTAAACACGATTTCTTAGAACTCACTAGAAACCTAGCTCTATAATCTCCCTAACCCGTTAATTTTTAATATAATTGCTGGCAACTGAGTTACGAATTTTTAGAAATGTAAAATTCGCCCTCTAACTGTAAATATAATTTTTGTGATAGAGAACCCCTTTTGATAAAATTTTTGGAATCTTTAACTCAAAACAAATTTCGGAAAAACTAGCAGAAATACCGTTACATATCCGCTAACGTAAGTGTAATAGTTAAGGCACCCAGTGGTTACATCAAATTCGATAAGTAACCACAATATAGCCCTGGCACACAAATTGTAAAATTTTAAATCGTTTTACATTCTCTTAAAATTATAATTTTCAAAAATTAAATAAATTCTTATTGCCAGAAGTGGCGAAGGGAATGAGGTCGTAACTTCTTAATGGATGGCCAAATTGTGGCCGAAATTGGTATGAATAATCTACAGCGTGCCCTGTGTTATTTCGTATGTTCGAAATCCCATATGCCCAAACCATCCACCGTGTCCAGTTTAGTCATATTTATACTGTTCCTATTTTATTCAGTCTTTATTATGTTGCGAAACTATAAATAAATCAATGTTACTTTCGTTTAATTAATACACGCTATATCAAAATAAAGTTAGTATCGTAAATCATACAGTATAAATATGTATTCAAATAGTAATATAAATACAATCGACGTCTGTGCTGTATTTCTCACATAAAAACTTTACGCATCACTGCCAATAAATCACATTGCTGACACATTCATTTTCACAAACAATTATAGGACACACAGCCTGGCAAACAAATTACGCGCAAATAATATACACTATATCCTTGTAAACAAATATACACACTGCACATGAAAGAAATACGAAGTCACCAACTCACATAAATGCATTTAGCACAGTAAATAAAATAAGTACCGCAAAATTTTATAACTTGCCACCAAATATTTTCCCACGATAGATTATTATAAAATTGCATTAATAAGGAAAGACAGAACGTAAGGAATAGCCTGCTACAATACATTTAGCTAAGGCGCACCTGCCGAAACAGGGGTTCAACAGGTCTACTCCATTCTGTCCAAGACCTGGAACTCCCGAACGTCCAGGTCTACACTCCCCCTCTGAAGGAAGCAGCGTGCCCTGAGGGGCGCATGTCATTCTCTATGTACTGAGCCTAAGCCTTAGTGTTAGGCTAAGCTAAGGTCTTCATATAAGACATACACTAAGCCTAAGCCTAAGTTGGAGGACTGCCGCTCCCCCGAACCTCCGATCTAAGCTGTTCTTTATTCTACCGTTATAACCTACCGCCTGTCAGAATTACTTGGGCGCAATTGGCTTTAAAATGGTAATGACTTATAGAATTGGCTTTAAAATCAAAGAATTGGTGGCCCATGCAACCCTGAGGGGCGGAAATAAGATACAGGCATGTCATTCTCTATGTACTGAGCCTTAGCCTTAGTGTTAGGCTAAGCTAAGGTCTTCATATAAGACATACACTAAGCCTAAGCCTAAGTTGGAGGACTGCCGCTCCCCCGAACCTCCGATCTAAGCTGTTCTTTATTCTACCGTTATAACCTACCGCCTGTCAGAATTACTTGGGCGCAATTGGCTTTAAAATGGTAATGACTTATAGAATTGGCTTTAAAATCAAAGAATTGGTGGTCCATGCAACCCTGAGGGGCGGAAATAAGATACAGGCATGTCATTCTCTATGTACTAAGCCTAAGCCTTAGTCTTAGGCTAAGCTAAGGTCTTCATATAAGACATACACTAAGCCTAAGCCTAAGTTGGAGGACTGCAACTCCCCCGAACCTCCGATCTAAAGCTGTTCTTTATTCTACCGTTATAACCTATCGCCTGTCAGAATTACTTGGGCGCAATTGGCTTTAAAGTGGTAATGACTTATAGAATTGGCTTTAAAATCAATCATATGTAACGCTAAAAGGCTCGTGGTTTCAAGCCACCGTCTAATACAAAAGATCAGAAACTTCAGAAGCTCAGTTATTTTTGGTACCAGAAGGATATCTAATCCGAACTTCGTCGTATTTAACAGATGAAGCTATGTTTTTGCTTGGTGAATCGTACTCTTTCGAGTACAGGGTAACGCAACACCACAAATCCGGGATCACGCCAACATTTCACCTAACGGTCCATTAGCGTCTAGGAATATTCGCGAAACGATAGCGCAACGTTTCCTTTTTGACAAAAACTTACCAGATTATTGGTATCTTTCTGAAGCGCAACAGCATAGATTTGAACCATTGCCAGGGCTTTTGACGAGGCAGCAGCATCATGTGCAACTGATGGCCGAAGAAATAAGAGTTGAAAGATAAATGCAGGAAAAAGAAACACATTAATTGAAGAGGCAACAGGCCACACACCGACCAAGCGGTAGCAAGAAAGGCGGACTGCAAGCGGTTTCGTATCGAACCAATCATGATGAATCATTCGCAAGATAACGAAACACCAGAAAGCATGCGCATGACGGATCGAGTTCAGGATACCTTAGCTCGTTTATTACTGCCACCGATCTTGGACGACCTGTAATGCGTTAAAGCTAAGCCGCGTACACGACATTAGGTACACCATAGTCCAACGAATCACGGAAACACAAAAATTTGGAGTAATGCGGTTAAGTTCGGGGTTAAGTGAACCTTGATTGCGCAGCTTCTGAGGCCGACTGAGGCCCTGATCTAACTGAGCAACCGTTTAAATAAACTTTATAAACACGATTTCTTAAGAAACCTAGCTCTGAAATCTCCCTAACCTGTTAATTTTTAATACAATTGCTGTAAACCGGATTACGAATTCTTAGAACTGTAAAATTCTCTCTCTAACTGTAACTTTAACTTTTGCGACAGAGAAATCCGTTTGATAAAATTCTTGGAGTGTTATAGTTAAAGTACCCGGTGGTTATACTCAAATTCTATAAGTAACCGCAATATAGCCCTTATACACAAATTGCAAAATTTTAAGTTGTTTCACACTCTCTTATAATTATAATTTAAAAAAATTAAATATATTCTTATTACCAGAAATAGCCAAGAGGATGACGTCTGTAACTTCTTAACGGATGGGCTATTGTGGCCAAAATTGGTATGGGTAATCTACAGCGTGTCCTATGGTATTTGGCGTCGACATCCGCATACGCCCAAACCATCCACCCTGTGCAGTTTAGTCATATTTATACTGTTCCTATTTTATTCAGTCTTTATTATGTTTCGAAGCTATAAATAAAAACCTTACTTACGTTTATATAATACACGCTATACACACAATAAACTTAGTCTCGTAAATCGTACACTATAATGTAATCAAATAGTTATATAAATGCAGTCGATTTCTCACATAAAAATCTTTACACATCACTGCCAAGAAAACACATTGCTGACACATTCATTTTCACAAATAATTGTTTATATGACATACAGCCTCGCAAACAAATTACGCACACATAATATGCACCATATTCTTGTAAACAAATATACACAGGGCACATGAAGGAAATGCGAAGTCAACAAATCATATAAATGCCTTTAGCACAGTAAATAAAATAAATGACGCAAAATTTTATAACTTCCCGCCAAATATTTTCCCACGATGGATTATCATAAAATTGCATTAATAAGGAAAGACGGGAGGTAGGGAATAGACCGCTACATTACCCCCTCCGTCATACAAAAATCTGTTCCCAAATTTTCCTAATCATATATATATTTTTACTGTGCCACCGCATTCCATACAAACATACACATACATAAATTGGTCAAGAAAAAAATCACGTTATTGTTGTTTTCATTGATTATTTATAGTTCGTGTATGACTTGTGAAACGGTTTTGGCTAGTGTTTATACCACAATCGACAACCTTATTGAAAGTACAAATACGAAGATCCAATACGACCTCTTCGAATCACGCCGACATACCAAGGCATAACAAAATCACGTAAACCGCCAGCTTACGCACGTAATCTTCGACCACCGTTAAACATAGCACACAGTCATTCACCCAACCCAGGAATATCAAAACTTTCACTTTACAAATAACATTACTGACTGTGACCAATTTCCACATATAACTACTCGTTCTTTTCTGTAAACAATAATAACCCAAGGGTTCCAACGGTTGACATTGAAGGACAAACAATCCTGTTCGTTCGGATTAACACATGATGAAGGATTCGAGGTGCAGAATTGTGCAGAAACTATAAACATTTAAAAATCAATATAGGTTGCGGCCATTGTAGTTTCATGCGGTGGCGTATATTTTCCGTCACGTTATGCCTACAAAAATTTACAGCTTTTTCAAACGCACAAACTTATACATATTTAGTGACACTTTTCGCTCTTAGTTAATGGTGTTCAGTTTAAATACTTATAACAAACAGACTAACCAAGTTAGTCTGTTTGCTCCCTTTTAAACAAACCCTCTTAAAAGCTAGTGTGTTCACTCTTTTAGCATTATCTTTATAGTATTAAGCTAGGTAACATGCGGAATAGCGCACTTCTTAACAAGTACCGAAAAATATTAGACTTTTATTAAACATCAGAATGCTATTTTGCGGCTTAGCCCCTAAATTTTGATGACAAATTATTATACTTCATAACATTTGCTAGATTTTGGAGTATTAGCGTAACGGGGCTTAGAAATCGCACAATATATGCATGTGGTGTTTAGCTGGAATTTTGTAGTATAATATACTGGTACGCGCAATTTTGCTGTTATCTATACTTATAAATGAAAAAACTCTTCAACGTGAAACTTTATAGGGACACGAGAATATAATCCATCACATGATACGACTAAAATAGCCTCAACGCATTTTGTTGAATACTTCTTCAGAATACCACTCAATTTTCAATTCTCAATCGTAACAGCCTCAATTTCCAAATCTTTTATGATTTTTAGATTACGGCAAATTCCAATCCAATAGTTGCCAACAGACTAACCAGCGACAGTAATACATCCAAACTAACTCACTATAACTTAAGAATCACTGTTATAGATCATGCTATTTTTTACCCATTTTTTATATATTGCATATAGAGCTATACAAATATGCCCATACATAGATGTATTATTATAAAGATTTATACACTTATATAAATACACATACATGCTAACAAACATCTACAAACTACATACTTTGATGCTTGACACAAATATATCAGTTGTAGCATCATTTACATCATCACCTTTTCAATTTGATTCATAACATGCAGCCCCTAAAAGGGGCCTGATGACGCGTCAGAGAATTGAAACTTTTATGTAAAGGAAACTTAGCCAACCAATGTTTAATTAGCGATAAAGTGGATAACTATATAGGAGAACCTATAATAAGCTGTTTGATTTGAAGATTTGAGTCATGCCAACTAAAATAGATATATACTGCTCAACCTTATAGCTTTTTAATGTTGCAAAATAATCTGATTGTAATAAATTTAAGGCTTAGTGGCCATGATATTGAGCATTTATTGGATTCCTTCGGTTTAGACAAATATTTCTGGTGTAAAACGATTAGCGAAATCACTTAAACATCCATAACCGAATGTTTGAGCTAGTCTAGAGCTGCGAAATTAGATAGAAATTTCATGAAGGAAAAAATGTTTCATAAACAAACGGTTTAATATATTTGTGATCTGATATCGATTGTATGGATATAGATTTAGGTATATTCTGCACTTTAAATTTTTTGGGACCGAATCGTAAATTATTCTCGAAGAATAATAACAGTAAAAATTTAATTAATGATTAAAATATCTTAACAATTAATTCCTCAGCACTAGCATAGTCCCAGTAGTACACCACAACTTTTTGTTAGTAGAAAATGTAGCTAGTGGTTATGACAATGAGGACTGTATTTAACAAACATACAGGTACCTGTGACGTATCCTATTTGCTCCATGTTACAAACTTATATTATATCTCATACTAATTTCCGCTAGATAGTGTTTTTATTTATTTGTCAAGACAATTTTTTTATAAGCCTTCGTCTTCCGTAATCTCTTTTGCATATGATATTATTTTGTTAGCACGATCTATACGCATAATAAATTTTTTCGGCGCCAGATATACCGAAAATGGATCGGCAAACTATCGAAAGCTGCAAAATAACAATTGAACTGTTAGTTCCTTCGACATTTAACTAATGTTGCTAATGCGTAGTAACAATAATGTTTGATATGTGAAGATTTTCTTGTGTTAGAACACTCGAAATCAAATTGATATTTTCAAAGTTGAATGCGTTCACTATCGCATAAAAAAGGCAACTGTATGTGGCTAATTAAACGGAAAATTCTATAACTTGGCATTCATTGTACCCCTTGGATTGACTGACGGACATTCGTCAAGAGCTGCAGCCCATAAAACATCTCGCGAATACGCAAAACAACCTTTATTAGTCATTCGATTTCTGCATCAATTTAACAAGTTTAAACCGAATGTACTGTTCTAGAAAGATTGCAGCTCAGAGCTAAAATTCAAAAACATACAGTAATAAAATATATCGAAAAAGCTATCGATGGCGCACGAGTAATTGCCTGGAAACTTTAAACAACGATTTTGACACCATGTAAAACCAAGTTCATCAATCAATCATTCCATATTGTCCCTAGTGCAAGCGTAAACAATCAGAAACAAACTAAACAAGCTGACCTGTAATGCTTCCTCCTACTTCTCAAATTACCTAAACATGAATTAAACTCCAGGCTCCATACAAAAGGAAATAGTCACAAAATTTGCATACTGTCATAATCAATCAACATAGTGGATTAACAAAATGTTTTTATTAAGACAAAATAAAATAAAATAAATATAAAAGATAATAAACAGCAAAATTTGGTTGATAATATGCAAATAACATAGCTACAAAAATATAGCAGAACTTGAACTATATACCCAAACTCTGTGCCGTGCCAGAAAAAGTACACCATTCGACCCTTTAAATTAATGCCTGTAAAAAATTGTGGCGAATAGTGAAAAATTCATTTTTCTGCTACTAATAGTTTTCGAGATAAAGATTAACGTTTAATAAAGTTAGTGACAAAAATTAAAATAACACAAGACTAACAAATTTAAATATGACGCGCTCCTGCGCGGCATAAAAACAGTTTTGTGTGTATAGTATAATAAATATATATACTAATGTATTTATATATTATATTCAAAGTCTATATTACATAACAATATGTTCATATACATATTGTGAATTACATAAAATATAAATTATATAAATGTATAAAATTTAAAAGCCTGGGTTTTTTAATTTTTTTAATACAGCTGCTTCTGCTACCAACAAGATTGCAAAAACCAACAAAACAACCAAGACGTTGCTTTCAGCCCTGTGTACAACTTTTATTTTTATGCTGCTGTGAATACAAAGGAGCTCATAAGAATGCACCATCATAATTCTACATTAATGCTGGTGCTCCTGAATTTTGAAATTAATCAAAATCAAACCACTTCTGGCTTGCAGGTACTTAAAATTTCCTGCAAGCTTATTTAGACTTAACTATCAGACACACAGGGACATTGCACCCCCGTGTGTCACTTTATATTTGAGGTGCAGGCACACGAGGATTAATTCTTTTTATTTGTTTTACTAGAAGACACAAAGAACAAGACTCGGAGAGACAACTTCTTCCTGTAGGTCAACATAGGGAACCCACCTAAGCTGAGAAAAAAATAGGACCGTTGGCCTTCCATTTTAAGGTTAGGTAAAAATTCTATCCGCTTCCCTGAGTTAAGCTTTAAATTGAGATAGGAAATTTTACGCGATAGTGCAAAGGCACAAAGCATAGAATTTTCATACGAAAATGTAATGCATAAAACTATATATTTAGGGTTCACGTGAAAAACATTTTTGACCATTTTTACACGGTATTACGTTCTTATGAAACATATACTTCCAATCAATCTCGAACTGGATCGCCACTAAACCGGAGCCCAGCTCGCAAACTAATTGTTGATAAAGTACACATATTTAAAATAAATAGATACATAGTTTGAGAATGTATTCCATTTTTATATTTTTTTATCCATGAGCATAAGATGCATTGCATACACGCGCATAGATGGCCAATAAACCAGAGCCTAGCCGAAGGCAAATGGAATTGTGTATAAAGAACACATATCTAAAGGACACGCTAGCAGAACATCGAGCGTGATTTTTTTTTGAGTGAATGTTCCAACATGAGCTGAAAACCAATTTAAGAATGTCCAGCCGACCCCGTTGCTCACACCACGCCTCGGTTGAAATTGCCAACCAGGGATGCCGCCAACCATGCATCCTCGCTATTGCGTGGCCTCAGGTACACGGGTGATTTTCATAACCTACTAGAGCAGGGGACATGAAGGGATTTCTGTGAGCAACACAAGTTAAATCTGAGCTAGCATCCTCTATTTTTATACCAATAATGTCTAGTGCACACATCCGATTGGAAGCACTAAAGTTTTTTAATGAAGCAAAACTCATGCTATCTATCAAACTGAAAACTTAATTTTAACATTGGATGTGTGGATAAGCTCCTTCCGTCTAGGTTTAAAAATCCTTTATCAAATTTTCGAGAACATTTTTTTAATTTACAGCGATTTTTTATCAAGTGTCAGCAAGGTTCCGAATTTTCTAAGGTTTTTTGCTAAGCTATCTTCCGCAAAAAACTATATGAAAAAAATAATTGGTACCCTATTAGTTAACAAGCAGGGAATTACATAAAATTCATCAGATTGGCGTTCAGGCAAAAAAACTTTTCTGGAAATGCATTGCTCGATTTTTGAGTTTAGACCCATTTTAAAAATCTTTGCTGCAATCACGCTTAAAATTTGTCAAAATTCTTGTTTTATATAAAGTTTTGAAAAAGTTCCCTTTTGATTTTTTTCACCTTATGAGGTAGTTAATGCAGTCATATCTACATGGTCGGGGAACTAGCCATGAAAAGCTAAATTTTTATATAAGTTAACAAATTTATTACTCACCTAACTTGAGCTTACTCCCATATTACTTTTAGTTCCATCTCCTAGTTGTGAGCTGGCGAAATTTGGTAGTCATCTTTCTTAAAATTTTGCCCCGGAACAGTCATCTGGGACTTAAAGGTTATAACATAGCAGGCTGGGCACAGATTTGGTTTTCTTTGTGTCCTAGCGATTTTTAAGAACAAAACGTTTTGGCGACAACGGTGCAACCTATGGGTTCTCTGACACTGCATTTCAAAATTTATTTCAACATCTGACACCATTTTCCCATTACGAAAATTAGAAGGAGCAAAGCGAGTGAACTTATTTCTTGAAGTGGTAAAGTTCTTCTGTTTGTCCACAGCTAGTGATGATTATTGTAAGAGCAGTAAGATAGGAATGAACTCTTGATCTTTTGTTGAAAGTCAAGCTATGAGTTTTACATTCTCTATCCAAAGATTCAAGAAAGCTAATGAAGGATGGCTTTCATCTAATTCTGAGTTATTTTCGATTATTTGTTTGATACTGCTAGAGTTGGCAGTTGTTTTGTCGGCGCAATTTAAGCTACGATTTGTTCTAGTTTGAACTCACATTGGTTGTTCTGCTATCTGTCCAAAACCTTGCAGAATATCTGAGATGCCCCATTTCGGAAGTTTGACATTTCTTAATTTGGTACGGTTACAATGGACTTAGGTCCAATTGCCCGCTTGGGCCCATACGTTATGTGCAAAGGCTCTACAAGGTGCTTGTCAGAATCATCTATTTTTCGCATCATCTTGTAATAAACGTACTACTGCTGCCTTGTTCTGTGTCCTGAATCCTTCACTACCGCGGTGCTTTTAATGATTTCTGATGCGTCTTTGTGGAATTCGATAGGCTTTTAGGAAGTTCAATTTTTAACATCAGAATTATTGTTGTACACCGGTTTTTCTTTTCTTCATTCGCAGCCATCGTGACGGTCGGTGTTTATCATTGGTGTTACCTAATACGTGTTGAAAGCTCTTTGCCAGTTGGCTGCCGTTGAATGTTTCCGGGAAATCGTTGAAATATATAAAGGCTCTTGCTTGGGTTCCTTCTATGTGTGATGATTAAATTAGATGTGAGACAACAACAGATATGTAAACATCACTATGTGATGCTGCCAAACACTGGTCCAGTTATAATTGTAGGTCACGCCTGTGACTTTAATAATTAATACTGTTATTGTTAATCATATTGTTTTCAGCTTAAATCTGTAGTATTTAAATGATCAAAGAACAGTGATCAACTATCTCTATTGAAAGCTATGAACACTACTTAAATTGCTAAATAAGCCCTTTAGACAGCCAAACAAATCTTCCATAATTCTACAAAATTGGAACAAAAATTATAAAGATTTTACAGCATGTTGAATTGTAGTAATCATGTTGAGTTAAATATTTTGGTTAAAACCTGGAATTTTTTTGGCTTTCAGTTAAGAATAATAGTAGCACACCGTTACTTCAAATTTAGTCCATTGCATACAATTTAAAACCATTTATACTTTTTTTCACCTTTCATGGTAAAACTAACCAATTTTTGCAACACAACTTAATTGTAACTATAAAAACTTTATAAAAATACGGCCGAATATAAACAAAGGTCTATGTTACTTTTGTGTAGGTATCTCAGTTCTGGCATCCACATACTCTTCCTTCAGACTCATATTACATTGGCTTTAGTCAGATTATGTAAAAAAATGGGACTTAGTTTCATGACCCTCCCTGGGGATATCCATTCTCCCAGGGTGACTTCTAATATTTATCTCAGAGAGGGAGAAAAACTACTACTCAAGTTTCATATTAATGCCTCTACTCTTGATCCCTTAACCCACACATTACCCTCTTAATCTGATTAAAATTTATGATTTACAAATTTCCTTAGTTTCACTTAAAATACACCTTTCTATCACCACCAATTCTGGTCACTATCCATAATGGTTTCTACTTAATTCCACTGGTGAAACCATCCACTCTATTTTTTTTCATATATCGGGGTACATTATCCCTATTTCCTAATTCACACTTCATGTTTACTTAAAAATCGATATTTTTACTTTTCTATCAAATTTACAATAATTTAACATTTTTGATTCAAGTACAGATTCCATTGTCAATATTATTTTACCTTCTTCCTTGGTGAAATCTCCTTAATTTGGTTATTTCTTGATTTTTATTAACCTTGTGTTCCTCTAATTTTCACTATTTTCTCCTGAAGAAGTTAATACTTAATAATATTTGATTTTTTTCTAATTGATGTACCACTTCCCAAAACCTTTAAATTTATCTACAATGAAAATTTACTTACCGCAAGTTGTATTTGATAATCCCGCTAAATCTGACGGTATAAATCTTTATCAACCTTATCTTTAAAGGTCAATACCATGATATTTTTTGGTAAAACACATAGTAAATTTAACAATAGTAAAATAGTTTTAAAATTATTAATAAATAAATTTAGCTAGCTAATAATTATTACTTTGGTGTGAGCTAGCTACGCGACTGGCTGAGTTTTTACTAGGAGAGTGGTCAACGTGTAATATAGGTTGTTGTGTTCTTATTATTATTATAATGGCTATTGCTCTGTGTGAAAGTATTTTTTATTTTTTATTTTTGTCGGTTTTGCGATGTGGAGAACTGTTTAATCCAGCATATCTATGTTAATTAGTTTCTCTCAAATTCTGTATGGAATCTGCTTATCTCGCTATTGGAGTTTTAGGCCGATTTCTCATGTCTTCGTAGCACATAGTGGGGTGGTATATGTTTACATGCGCTCGCGTACACGTTAGCGTGCACTCACTTAGGTGGCTACACAAATAATTCGTTGCCTTTTCACTACGTGTGGCTGACCCTATTTGGAAACATAGGCACATACTCATACATGGTAGATAAGACCTACATAGAAGGAATGTCCTAGCACATTATTCATACACGCACGTAAATTACGATCAGTCTTAGTGACTTTGCAGGAGGTTACCCTCATTTCTGCATCCCGACGAGGCGGGTGCGCTAGGCAGAGTAGAGTCCGAGTCTAATGGCAGACCGAGAAAAAGGGCAGCCCATTCCTTCAAACGGGAACCTCTGGGTCGGAATGATCTCTTCTCCCTTTCGCACCTCGTCCACCACGTTGGACCCCAGGCTGCCACACCATGGGCTGCTCTATCGTCGAAGGCTGTGACATTGTAAGCATTTCTCTAGGGTGGGACATTGTTGTCGGAACTACGTCTTCGCGCGAGCCTCGCCTAGGGGTTGTCCAATGCACAGGCCGGGGAAATTTTACGCTTAGGGGCTTGACAGTTATGGGCCAACACCCACGTTTTATTTTAGTGAAAATCCTGTGGTCAATTGTCCTCTCACACTTACACCTAAAATTCTCAGTTTCTTCAGAGTCCCGCACCACACGATCCATTCAGGTAGTACGATTTAGGGTACATGTATCCTGTAATGCATGATCACACTCTATTGTCCTGAAAATCGTTTTAAAATATAGAAAAGTTATAAAAATTGTTATTGGAGAGTTTGTTCTTACCCAGTGCGAAACTCTCGGTTACCACTACGACCCCAATATTTGGGAAGCTTGTTATTGCTGTTATACCTGGTGCATAATGCCGGGATTTTGTTAAGTTTTGTTCCATAATCTTTTGTTGTTTTCTAACAGCGTTACTATATAATCTTTAAACTTTCCAGCTAACGTCGGGTAATAAAATTTCTACTATACGGCTGTGCGTGTTATCTGGCCGGCAGGAGCTGATGGTGTTGTTTTTTTTATTGTTACCTGGGAATCAAAAATCATGTCACTCTCACACCTGACGAACGGTGCGGCTAATGAATCGTGCTATCTTCGTCAACACTTGAGGTGCAGGGTGATGTTATCTCCTTAGCTTCTGCTACTTGGCGTTCATCGGGCCATATCGGCTAAATTGTTATCAACTTGTTTAACGCAATCGCCAGATTCACTTCAGTACCGTTATCTCGAACCATTTTTACATAACTACTTGTAAATATTCGCATAGCTTTAGCGTTCTGGGCAATCCTTCGACATTAATATTACGATCTTGAAAGGTAAAACCCAGATTTTTGTTTATGCATAAATTGGTCATTCTGGGTAAGAGAATTTTCCCAATATTGGATAAATAGTGAAGCAATTTCATGAGAAATCCCTCATAGCTCCAGTCTGTGTCGCAACTCTCGCCGCTTGTCGAGCCGAGACAATAACTCCAAGGCCTCCAGAGCGAATAAATAACATAGCTTCAATACTACTTCATTTGGACGCATTTATGATGAAATCTCTCAATTGAAATCTTTTCCAATTTATGCTTTCCAAAAAGTCATGAGGCAATAATGTTTATTTATAGATCAATATGTCGGCTTTTGGGCCCCAGATCAAGAATACCTTCCATTATACCGCCTGGCGTAAATTGAACCAAACTGAATGAGCTTGTAACGCATGGAGCGTAGAAGTAATACTGCGGCGCGCTGTCTAATTGCATGTCTGGTTTAGACATTGCTTTGCTAGACAATCATGAAAATTCTTGGTTCACATGCTCGCAAGTTTCAATAAATGCAGTTCATGGCCAAGAACACAGTTTCTGGATGCGTTGCAGATATAAATTTACTCCAATGTAGACTGATTTACAAAGTTTACAAGCGCACGACTTTGACGCAATTTATGTTAGCTAAGCTTACAGTTAAGTACTTCTAAATAATCCATATTTTGTGATATACAGAGTTGGGCCGGTTTAATTCTAAAATACACTGCAGACTTCTGACAGGGCCAAATAGTCGCTACAAGCATCAACCTGGCGTTTTTGTTAACAAACATCTTCAGGGTCAAAATAAAATATTCCTACTTAATTTATATGTCTTACTTACGTTTCAAAGAGAGATTGGGTGAGTTTTCTTTTGTTTGGTTGTATTGAAACTTGATCATTGTGAATATATACATATGTTTGAACCACAGATGAAGCAAAAATGTGGAAAATTTTAGACAAATTTTTAAACCGGAATTCCGGTTCCGGTATGGCTTTTACCTTTTGCTGGAACCGCAACCGCAACACGATTTTAGCCGGAACCGGAATTCCGGTTACTCCCTGATACCTATACAGTTGTAAACTTCTCGCACAAGCGACAGCTCGAAAAATCGCTAAGTTTTGTGAATATTTCACTAATTCTTGAATAGTAATTGAATAGCTTGTAATTTTTGTCCATTGTTTGGAAAATTTGCTTTTTTTTTCTCAACTAACTGTATAAAAAGATGAAAGTGAAAAAGATATCATTTGACGTTACATTGTGGCTGCTGCTGTCACCGAAAAGAAATAAAAACGGGTTTTTTTTGAATCGTTCGCAAAAATTCGCGAGTGACAATTGAACAGCTTTTAACTCTTTTTCGCGAAACCACATATGATAAGAATTCGGGTAAGATTTGTTTTGTATTTCTGCCCGCAACTATTGCCTGTGCTCAATAACCTTTGAATGTTACATATTACGAAAAAGGTAACAAAAGATAAAATAAAAAAAGGGTACACCTAGATGCTTTTCTGTCACAAATATGCTCTCACTAAACTAGAACTCTGTCACAACAATGCCATGAAACGAGAACTCTTACAGAGATTTCGAGAAAGTAGTGAAGCATAGGTTACGCCTCCGCCCGGTGTGCGCACAGCCAATCAGCTGTCGATAACACTCGGCGATATGCTATCTGCCTGGATAGTAACACAATATCGCACAAGTTAAAACAAAACACCTGCAATTAACCTCCGTTGCTCTCTTAACCAATAAGTGCCTGCTACCATGCTTCCGAGGACGTAATAGAAAAATTAAAACTCCGGCTCCATGCATTTGGCGACGCGAGGAGCCCCGTATTCATAGGACCATAGATCGCAGAAATAAGAAACACCAACATGATGCCCAAGAAAACTTTTCAGCCGCCCAAGACGTCAGAAAAAATTTTTGAATTTTGGGTCGAGGACCCATGGGGGGCGCCAAAACTAAAACTCAACTCTATCCTAAAAAACAAAAACATTTATCATTTTTCTATGAAAAATAAAACCAAACAAAAAAAATTTCGTTAAGACAAAAATAACTTCCGTGAAGGTTACTAAAATGAGGTAAAACCCTTTTTATCATCTGACCCTAATTCGGAAGGCGCAATGCCCCCCTACCCATGGAACCATGGGTCAGGACGCAGCCGAAGAAGTTCCGGTCTGTGCAAACTGCAAGTGCAAGTTTTCGGGGCAGAACAAATTTTTGAATTTTGGGTGCAGTATTGTGGGACCATACCTCAGAACGGAGCCTTAACCAAAAAACAAAAAAAGAGGCATCGCCATTTATCACTACGAAATAAAATAAAACAGAAAAAGTTCGAAAGATATAATAAATACAACCTTGCTTCCAGCTAAGAAGGTAAAAATCCATAGTTAACCCGAACCATATCCCCCGTATCTCAGTAATCACAACCGGCAATGAGCTTCCAACACCCAAAACCCCCAGATATATCTGGTTGTCTTCGAGATCTTTAGTTATTTGGGTAGTGAAATAACCGGCGCCTATGCAAACGCATATAAATTGATGAGCTTCCTAAAAAGTGGTCGGTGTTCAACTTGTTTTCAATATTCAAAACCTAGTAAAACATAGTGCAGATTGTGTTTTGCAACGGTGAAATCTTCTTCCGTCTGTGTGTATAGGTCTGATCGGCCATAATTCGAGAACGACTTAACCGATTTTCATGATTTTGGGCTCATTTGAATCGGCGTAGTCGACATCCCCGAGCATTTTTAATTTAGAGTCTGGTTCAGGGATCAAAATGTGGCTTTTTTGCCCCATTTTAGAACCCTTCACGGAAGCAAGATCATTTTTATCTTAACTTTAGAATTTTTTCTCTAGTTTGTTTTATTTCATAGTAAAATGATAAACACAGATGCCTCTTTTTTGTGTTTCCATCGAGGCTCCGATTCTGGATTTATATGCGGTTTGAGGTACGGGGGTATGGCGCCCAATGGTTCTTCTACCCAAAATTTGAAAATTTGTTCTGACGTCTTGGGCGGCTGATAAGTTTCACCTGGGGGGTTTTGGGTGTTGGAAACTCATTGCCGGTGCTGATTTTGCCCTTCGACCCGTGGGTACGGGGGTGTGACGTCTTATGGTTCGGGGTTAGATGTCAAAATGAGGATTTTTACCCCATTTTAGTACCCTTCGCTGAAGCAAGGTTGTTTTTATTATATCTTTCGAACTTTTTCTCTGTTTTATTTTATTTCGTAGTAAAATGATAAATGCCGATGCCTCTTTTTTGTTTTTTGATTAAGGCTCCGTTCTAGAGTTATGGGGTTTGAGGTATGGTACCACAATGGTTGCTCCACCCAAAATTCAAAAATTTGTTCTGCCCCGAAAACTTGCACTTGGGGTTTTGCGGGCATGGGAAACTCTTTGCCGGTGCGGGTTTTGCTCTGTGACCCATGGTTCCATGGGTAGGGGGCATTGCGCCTTCAAGGGTAGGGGTCAGATAGTGAAATAAAGGGTTTTTACCTCATTTTAGTAACCTTCACGGAAGCAAGGTTATTTTTGTCTTAACTTTCGAAATTTTTTTTGTTTGGTTTTATTTCATAGAAAAATGATAAATGTTTTTGTTTTTTATTTAGGATAGAGTTCATGGGGTTTAAGGTATGGCACCCCCGTGGGTCCTCGACCCAAAATTCAAAAATTTTTTCTGACGTCTTGGGCGGCTGAAAAGTTTTACTTGGGGGTTTTCGGGCATGGTAATCTCATTGTTGGTGTTTATTTTGCTCTGCGATCTATGGTCCTATGGATACGGGGGTATCGCGTCGCCATGGTTCATCGACCCAGAATTTTTAATTTTTCTATTACGTCCTGGGAGGCTGATAGATTGCACTTGGTGGTTTTGGAGCATCGGAAACTTATTGCAGGTGTTTTATTCTAACTTATGCGGTATTGTGTTATATCCACATATAGGATATCGACGAGTGCTATCGACAGCTGATTGGCTGTGCGCGCAAAAGGCGTAGGTGTACCTATGCTTCACTACGTTCTGCAATCTCTAAGAGTTACTAGTTTAGTGAGGGCATTGTTGTGACAGAAAAAGCATCTAGGTGTACCTTTTTTATTTATCTTTTGTTACATTTTTCGTAACATGTAACATTCAAAGGTTATTGAGCACAGGCAATAATTGCGGGCAGAAATCAAAACAAATCTTACCCGAATTGTTAGCATGTGGTTCGCGAAAAATTAAAAGCTGTTCAATTGTCACTCGCGAATTTTTGCGAACGATTCGCGAAAAACCCGTTTTTATTTCTTTTCGTAACAGCACCGGCGGCGCAATGTAACGTCAAATAATATCTTCTTCCACTTTAGTCTTTATACAGTTAGTTGAGAAATAAAAGCAAATTTTTCCCGAACAGATCGCGAAAAATTACTAACTGTTCAATTACTATTCGAGAATTCGTGAAGTATTCACGGAGCTTGGCGATTTTTCGGACTGTCGCTTTGCGGGAACTACGACTGTATAGGTATCAGGGAGTAACGGGAATTACGGTTCCGGCGAAAATTGTGTTCCGGTTGCCATTCTGGAGAAAGGCAAAAGCCATACCGGAATTCCGGTTTAAAAAATTTGTTTAAAATTTTCCACATTTTTGCTTCATCTGTGGTCCAAACATATGTAATATATACACAATGATCAAGTTCCAATACAACCAAACAAAAGAAAATTCAGCTAATTAACTAAGATTAACTCAGCAAATTGCTCTCTGAGTAATAGTATGCTCTGTAAGTAAGAGACATAATTGTAGTAGGAATATTAATCTTGACCATGAAAAAGTTTGTTAACAAAAAATGCCAGGTTGATGCTTGTAACCTTTATTTTACAACGTCAGAAGTCCAGTGTATTTTAGAATTAAGCCGGTCCAACTCGGTATGTAACAAAATAAGAATTATTTAGAAGTACTTAGCTGTGAGCTTACCTAACATAAATTGCGTCAAGCACCAGCCAGTGCGCTTGTAAACTTGTAAATCAGTCTACATTGGAGTAAAGTAACATATCCGCAACGCATCCAGAAACTGTGTTCTTGGCCATGAACTGCATTTATTGAAACTACGAGCATGTAAACCAAGAATTTCGTGATTGTCTAGCAAAGCAATGTCTAACAAAGACATGCAATTAGACACACACCGCAGTCTTTACTCTACGCTCCATGCGTTACAAGCTCATTCAGTTTGGTTCAATTTACGCCAGGCGGTATAGTGGAAGGTATTCTTGATCTGGGGCCCAAAAGCCGACATATTGATCTATAAATAAACATTATTAGCCTCCTCCGTCTCTTCAATCATTGAGAGAGGCAATAATGTCATCGCAATGCATTAAGTTTAATGTAAAAGTTTTTTAACTACATTTTAAACCCACTGTACCTTCATTTCTTCCTTCATGTGTTTTACTATATCTAAGTTTCGCAGACCAAGTTCCGGCTCCGGTTTAAGTGGACGGTTCTGGTTGCTGGTTCCGGTTCCGGTTTTTCCCTGATAGGTATATAGTAAATTGAAACTGATTTCAATCGCGGTTATCGATTTAAAATTAGTCCGTTTTTAACTCAGTTCATAAAAATGAAATATAATTCTCTCGTTTAAAAATGCTTTACATCGACTCGTTTTAAATCGTCACTTGGCGGAAATTTTAAGACATGTTTTATGTTAAACGCGTACACTTATTGCTCGTCTGGTTGATGTGAACGGTTGGTTTTAACTTCACTTAGTTGATAATAATGCATTGGCAAATAGAGTAAAATTAACCTAGCTTGAGTGGAATGAAATTGAGTGTTCACGAAATGAAATCAACAAATAATGTGAAATTGAAATAAGTTTTCTTTATGAAAATTAAATCAAATGGTGTCGATTAGGATCGAGTAGTAATAAAAGTTATTTCAAAATGAGAAGTGGAATAGAAATGGAATGAGAAATGGAATAGATTTTACCTTTCAGTTTGCTAATCATGGGTTTGTTATAAGCTGTTCAATAAGAATCGTGAAAAATTGATTTCTCTGGCTTTAAATCGGGCAAAGCTTACTTTTAAATAGCTTTAGTTGATACAAGCTGAGTTAATACTCCGCATATTTAACAATATATTATGTTATAATGACGTGTGGCATGTTGCCACCTTAATGTAAAACGCACCCCGCAATTCTCAGTTGCACGGTGATTGTTCGCATCTAGCATTAGCAGTGACAGGACTACAATTTTGACAAAACATGTAACTGCTATAAATTAAAATTTCCGTAACATACTTATTGATTTTGAAATTGTCTGGTTGAGCGGACCTCATTCGCTTACAGGTTCATAGCGCCTGCCCAAAGTCAATTATTGTCGTTACTTCGTATACTTTGTGACTGATTGCTACAATAATGGCTTATAGATGAACCGTAAAATTATGTTTTCCCGATGTATATATACGGTTAAAGACAGAAATTGTTTGCCAAAATTTCCATTAGCCAATGTACATATTTTTTGGCTACATGAGCTATAATAATTATTATTTAGCTCTTCTCATGCTGCTGGCACTAGCGGATTCATTCTTTATTTGCAATGGATACACAATAACTAAATCACGAGGCGCGTCAGTACAACTTGTATTCGCAATGGAGGTAAATTATGTATGTATATATATATATCGGTGTTTTCGTTAGACTTTGTCTTAGTGTCACATAAACGTATTCGCATTTTGAAACCGAAACTTTTTAATGTGTCTATAACCAAAATTTGGTAAAGATTATTAACTTTTGTAAATTTTTATATTATTTTGTTTGTAAACATTCGGGTGTGAAAAATTACATCTTCTCAATATTTATGACCTCTTTAACAAAAAATTGGCTCACAAAATGACGGCCCCGGATATCACGAACGCAATGCTAAACGCGTTATCGACATCGTACAGAGTACAAGATATCACAAATATCTTGACTTATTATGCGCACTAAAATATTTTACCAATACCCGACGGCCTTCCAGGAGGTTATATTCCGGTGAATCATTTTCGGGATTTGTTGTGGTCTTGCTTATAACACAACAGTTCAGGAATCATGGTTTAATGTTTTTAAGTACTATGTAGCATGTATAGCATGTAGTTACTGTAACGGAAATACTATGTTTGGCTGGCAGAAAAGTCGGCACTAGCTAACAAATTTCACGATGACCAGGAGGGTCACAATTGGTGCAGGCCAGGTGAAACTATGGTGTTTTGAATAACTTACCAAGTTTATTGTAGAGAACAGTGGGATCATTTACATAGCCATGTATCATATTAGTACCAGCTGACAACTGTATCAACAGGAATGGAAGTGGTCGGTTGGGTCAAGGACTGTGGATCGCCTTGTTTGATGGGTTAGACTCCCATGGGTCCATTCAGACGGAGTAAATTGTCAGCTTGTTGTTCATCTTTCGCACTTTTCGTAGTTGATGAAAATGCACTAACGCATAAGCAGTGTAGCGTGACATTCGAATTTGTTTTAATTTTAGGTAATTAAATAACATAAGTAAAATAATACAGCAGCACGAGCTGAGTTGAAAACCACTGTATGTGTACAATGGATGAGTTGATAATGTTATAGTGTTTTACTGATCTTCAATGAATTCGTAGATTTTTTCTGGAATATAACGCTATTTTTTCTAATTCAAGATTTGAAACCAACGCTTGATTTGCAATTAAACTAAAAATTCCTCTCACTTCAGCTGTATTTTGCTAAAGTTAACAGATGAAGTTTGTACGTTCTAACACATTGGTACGCATAAGTTTGACAGAATATATTAAAGTTTTGAAGATTTTGCTATGTTAAGTCATAATTTGACGCAGTTGTGCATATGTTTGATATAGCGCAAAATGTGGGACATAATGTTTTTGTTATCACTAACCGACAATAATAAATTACCAGCCGATTGCAAAACCAAAGGAGTCTGAATGTGATTAGTCTTTATTCAGTGTACATTTTTGGGTTCCGAATTTAGCTGTTTGAACCCCCTTCAACGCATTAAGACATAATTACTCTATATACCATTTCCAAAAAGACATCATTACGGCCATTTGTGCACATAACGAAGCCGTAGAGCCCTTTGTTTCTCGTTCCAGCAAGCAAAACGACGGTAATATATCTAAATTTATAAATTACAAATTTCGGTAGAAATCGCAGTTTCATGCGTTGTTTTTCACGTTTTCAGCAATTCCGTATTGGATATGTACTGCCCAAGCACAACTGCTTTACTCATATTCAGCACACACGAAAACTTATAGATACGCTGTAACTTTCTACGCAAAACTAACTTGTAAAAACATAAGGATTTGACAATTTTTATTCCGAAATGTAGCAAAGTTAGCCCCCAACATTGTCTAGGAGGATATATAATATACCCAATGTTGGCTTTAAAACGATATTTGCTATATTGAATTATGTTTAGTTTCACAGTTCCTATATTCAACAATGTTTAATTTAACCATTACACAATGTTACACGAATGATGTTAATGTATCGAGTACACAATTTCCATGACGTAGTCAGTCTTGAGCTAAGTCATTTCAAAAACATAACGTTATAATATATATATTTTATGATTAAAACAGCGAAATGATTTACTGAAAAGGAGCGAGTGGGGTTTCCACTGAAGGCGCCACAGCGAAAAATCATGAAAATTGTTTTATCTGTTTTTGATAGATACGTGTAACTCATTTTCGTGTGGATACATAAATTTTTTGTTGAAGAGAAAGTAATTATGATGTGCCGTTTAGTTCAACGCGAACATTTGCGACCATATTTTTGGTGGTAAAATGACAAAAAAAATTGGTTTTAAGGGTTCTTTGGTAACCAGTCTTTCACAGCCCGTATCTCGCGACACAGGCTTCGCATCGAAAATCGAGATTGCCATACATAATTTGCTCATCGAGATCTACAACTTTTTGTGAGACCATTCCCCGGGACACCTGTGGGCCAGAATATGGTTCGTCGACCCTTTGCCAGAAATATGGATTTTTTAATTTCGCCATGTTATTGCGTGTTTTACCTTATAACGAGTGTCTATTAGGTTATTAAAACGCTGAATACAATAGTTTTCCTATCTAGAGTCCAACTTGACTATATTTTACCTTGTTGTGGATTTTCAATGGTTTTTATGTCAACGAATCCTACTTTCAAAATGTAATGTGTTGTCATTTATTTGGTTATGTATTGCGATCAAGTCCTCAAGTACGATCTATATATAGCTTTTGTAAACGTTGCATACAATGGTTTGATTTTATACAGTACAGAACTTATATTTCGTGCCTTATGAGATTTTTCAAGGTGTAGGATCATTGAAGCAGGTTGCCAGAACATGGTTTATTTTAATATCTTAGTTATGTATTGCGTACACGCTACAAAGCATAATATTCGATGCATAATGGTTTTCGGTACACTGGATACTATGGTTTTGTTATTTAAAGACTAGCACGAATACTTCGTGCGTCTTCAGCTGTTTTCGATGGGTTTAGGCTCGACGATTAGTTATGGTTTTCAATGGATTCGGCATTACAGAGGTTTTAGTCTAGTATATACAAGCCCATTACAAGTGATTACACAAAACGGCAATTTGATGAAGCTGCGCTCTCTCTGTTTCACCGTCTCGTGTGAAATACTAGATGCTGACTTCTTCTAATTGCAGAGATTGACGGTCTGGAATTTGTGCAGTTTTTGGTTCCACCTGTTACGAAACCGGTTCTCCTGGTTCGTGCTGCATTGCAAAATTTTGGGCTCTGCCTGGTTTAATTTAGCCTGGTAGTCTTTCTGTAAACCAATGAAACGCCGCCTCATACAAAAATGGATAATGTGTTTTTGTAAAATTATTTTCTGAAGCTACACATTTGATAAAAATGTATTAATCTATACTGTATTGATTACTCTATTAATCTTATTATATGCAAATACGTCATGGGCTCATGTATATATTTGCTGGAAAAAACTACTGAAAACGAAAAAGGTATCGACGGGAGTTGAACACATAACTTCTGGATTGGTAGTTGGATCCGGAACGCTTAGCATATAGACCACAGTTTTATAAAAATATCATCGGGTCATTTGAATGATATTCTATTTCGAATTACAACAAATTCTACGAAACAGCACGAAGGTAAAATTTATAATAAATAAATATATACTTCTAGTCCCTGCTCTTTTATCACTTTAGCAGTGTGTATTACGTTCAAATATTTTAACGTTATGAATCTGAACGAGCGGCCAGACATTCAAAGAAAACTTATGCAAGTTTATGGGTGTTCTTACCTATGGTAAACTTGACCGGTATAAAGGTTGTTGCTACTCAGTTGGTTTAAAAATAATGTACTTTAGGAATGTTCTACTAATGGCATGATTGGAATTTGTACAACGATTTTTCATGACAGATTGTCCCTGGCAATTTTCCAATGCGACAGAGCTGAAACACTTTGGCGGCCTTCAAACAGGCGCATCAGTTTCGTGCGAGAACTAGCATTAATATTTTAGGCTGGTCAGTCTTTGTGCGTGGTCATTGGCGGGTCTGTAAAATATTGTGGGTCCACATCCCTATGGATCATGAGTCGCTACTAGGTGACCCACGTCCATTCCTGGATAGAAGGGCTTCAGTATTTGAGTATGTCTAGGTTGTCCTGTGACAGCGAAGTAAAATTTCGGTGACTGTATAGCATAACTAATTATAGGGGACTGTCTGGATGGGATTTACATATGATCTTCGTCTAAGTTCATTTCGTTATGAGATATCAACAATAATTACGGCTTTTGGCCAATTTTTTATCAGCACCATGGTTGCCTTACTTTCGGTGTTTACATAAATAATAATATAAACGTAATCGCTAAATTCATATTAACTTTTATAGTACTATTACGTGATTTTTGACGTGTTAGCTGTTTATGCACTATCAAACTATTATATAACGCCAAATGGACTTTATTAATAAGCTAATTTTTTGAAAATTTTCAAAGTGCTCAGAAATACAAAATAAATTGCACACGGGGGTTTCTATGACACTGATCACGATATGACATTTCTGAAGCTCTAAAACTTACTGCATGCTAATTAGTTAATTATTTAATTAGGTAACTAGGTAATTTTATGCAAATTTTAAAATCACTTCAAAATTGCTAATTCGTCGCGCTCGGAGGTTTTCGATGTCGCTGATCATGAATATGTAACTTTTAAAGCTACATGATTTTATCATGGGTGCCAATTATTTAATTAATTAGCTAATTAGTTGCTGTTAGCTATTTTTAGCTAGCGAGCTGTTCGCATGGCGGATTTGACATCAATTGCATAAAACGTGATACTTATTATAAATTGATTAAATATTTAGTTGAAATACATGTATACACAAATAAGATACCATATACTTTGCATGTTGCTCTAATCAATTTTTGTAATTGACGGAGGCAAGACGAGCCACCGAAGGTGGCGAGTCGCAGCCGGAGGCGTACATTTATTGACGGAGGCAAGACGAGCCACCGAAGGTGGCTAGTCGCAGCCGGAGGCGTACATTTAACTTTATATATATCAATATACTAGACGCAAAATTTCAATTTTCTCTGTGACTTTTTTTTTTGTTTGTCACAGACAGGTCTGCAGGTTGAACGCCTGGGCCGATTTTAGAAATTTTTTTTTCTTCGTGTTACATATTCTCTTGCGGAGTGCCCTTTCATTGAGCACTTTTTCTACGAAAATTGCTTTGTACTCAAAATTAAGCAAATGTTGCTCAAACTTAGGGATTTTTGCCATTTTTTCAGCTTTTTCACCGCATCTCGACAACCGTTCGTGCTATTTCGGCGATTTTTTTACATAAAATGTATTTTCACGTTTTCTAAACAGCTGTATATAGCTGATTGACGTATTTCATCTCTTTCCTTAAAAATTAAGCAAATTCTCTTAAAATTGACTTAGGGAAACCTAAGTTCATCATATCTCGACAACCGTTCGTGCTATCTCGGGCATTTTTTGACATAAGATGTACCTTCACGTTTTCTAAAAGACTGTATACGAGTGATCTACTTACCTTTATAAATTCTCTTAAAATTAAGCAGTCTCTTAAAAATGAGTGAAAAATTATTAAGTGTGTTATAACTTTTGAATGACTCGGCCGATTGTTAACCACCATGCCTCCGTCACCCACGTTTACGTGTTACTAGTTTATTACGTTTACTAGTATATTTTTATGTTTTACTGCGTATTATCTAGATTGTTGTGAATGTACGAATGGTGCCGGGATTGCTTTAATGCTTTCGCGTTATTTAAGGAATTGTTATGTTATAAGATTTGTGTTTGTAAATAATGTAACTAATTTTCATTCTCATAATCTGATGAGTTGTAACTTTGTAATTTTGACGCAGGCTCTGCGACATATTTTATTTTATTATAGTATGCTTTGCTTATAACCTCGGTTCTTATGATTGCGTTCAAATACGCGTTGCATATTGTTGATATTCACCGCAGTTCTACGGCATGGAATGATAAAGTTGTATATTTGCTGTATGCTGATTTAATTGTTAGTAAGTGTACTGACAATATTACATTTTTAGTCCCTTATTCCTTTTTAACCGCATGTTTTGAATAACACAGGCTGCGATTAGTGCTCATGCTGCAGTGATAATTGTAGGAATACTGACTGACAACTAAGTGCACAGACAATATTACATTTTTAGTCCCTTATTCCTTTTTAACCGTATGTGTTGAAGAGCATACGCTTGGATTACTTAAGCTGCGCCGCTTTACCATCCTCTGTTGTCAAATCAATTGCCATTTAGTTTTTCACCGAACGCAAATTTTATTTCTGCATTAAAGAACAGAAATTAGTCCGTTTCATATTTCATCCATTATAATTTGAAAATGTTCGCGAACACATTGGTGTTAAAGTACAGGTGCCGACTTGCATTCGTTAATAGCGTTATTGAACAGAAAACAAACGTAGAAATCTGATACGGTTATGGATGTCCAAGTTTTGTCTCTAACAACTTTTTGTACATGGTGTCAAAAGAGGATGGTTGGGGGCGCATCTTAAGTTTATTCTTGCATTATGCATTAATATTGAACTACCAGTACACGCTTTGTTTCTTTATAGAGATTGCTTCGATTCCGATCATATACTGTCTTTATGTTTCATTTTGGTTTTTAGAACATTGTATTTGGTGATTAATTTACAACTGTTTGGTCTTTGAAAAATATTTTGACGGCGGAACGCATAATCGTTACTCTGTAAACGAGGAAACAATGTGATAATTATGTTAAAGAATCTGTTGCTTTTTCATTACGTCAAATTGACTGCTGTCATGGTCTTTTTTGTCTGTGTCTGGAGTTATCGGCTTTTGAACTGCAGGAATCGCAGTGGAGTATTGTATAAACTTTATGGAAGAAAGCTGTACACAGAGTGCCGCTGCCTGAAATAATAGTTTAGTAGTCCAAAACACTGCATCCGCTCGGAGTTGTAGTTGGTTTAAGTACGACCTCTGCCGCGTAATACAAATGTTTTTAATTGATGCATATGCCTTCCTAGCTTAGACTTCAGCATTTATGGATGATACGGGATAAAGTGATCTACCCACTGGCTTCGTGTTACATGGTACTGGGATAAGAGTGGCACCCACCCACACCCTCGTGGTTACTTCTGAAGAAAGAGGAACCTACGGTTGTCTCCGACTGTAGGTGCCGTCGATCACCTTAATTACTTAACAAAAAACACGTACTTTTAGGATGGACGGTAAAAAGTTTATCAGTTTTTTGTCTTCCTCCATTTTATTTTCTGTTCAGCTTTCAACAATTTGGAAGTTGGTATCAGCTGGCTGACTGCTGATGTAATCCAGACCGGAGCACATATAAAGGCAGAGATGACTTCGCTAAAGATGCTATGCTTATTATAGCTGCTCATCTCAGTAGCGAGAGTGTGGTTAATGCGCGCTTAGTGACTATTACAAGGCCCAGTTTTCGAATTTGGTTCTTTAAAATTTAGTATTATTAATACGCCAGCAATGCTAGTTACATAGTATCAAAGTCGTGGGACACTTTATTTTTCTCTAATGATACAGAAGACGAAAACTACTCGTAAAATTTGTAAGCCACAAATTAAAAAAATTATAATTTGAAGAGTAATTTCAAAGTTATAGGACCTAGCACTTTCCTTATTTGATGCACACCACGCAAATACTATTGCTTTTATCGAATTCAGCAATCATGAAAACCTATAGCCAAATTTTAGTCAAGGACATACATCTATATTGAAAAAGTGTGAAAATTTGACCATTTTTTGGGGATATCAGTTTGGGTAAAATTTAGGGAATTTAGATCCGAATAGTTCTACAGAGTTAAGAACATGCACAATATGGAGTCAAAACAATGAAACCGAAACGTCAAACCGGCTAAATAACATTGTAATCCTATCGTTTACCTCTTGTTAGCACAAACTACAGCACTCTCCAGAAATAACTGCTTTTCGAGCAAGCAGCATTATAAAACGTTTCGAGCAGCTAACGAACATCAAGCGAGAAACGGTCAATTCTGGCGAGTACTGTACATTGTCAAAATTTTGGGAATTTTGCTATTTTGGTGGTATTTTTAAACTTTGGCTCATAGTTCGAAAACCGCTGCTCTGCCAAAAATGTATAACAGCAAAGAGCCTCGACAATAAAAAGGCCTACAATTCGCGCGGGGTTTCTTGAGAATTTAGGAAGGAAATTTCTGAAACACCACAAACTGCATTACTATTATACCCGTCTAATAAAAAGTTTGTGGAAGTCTTTAAATCTGTCGAATCGTTATGCTAGCGCCAGGCGGACAAAAACTAATTATTTGCACAATATATTATTATGTACAATTTGAGACAACTCTACTCGTACCCTTGTTCAGTTTCAAAGGTTGTACAACAAAATAAATGTTTACGATCGCCCTCTTCGCTCATAAGTTTGTCTTTATGACGAAATACTTGGCTAAACAAAGTTAACCTTTTCTGCAAAAATAGAAAATGTTCCTGGAAAAACTTAATATAGATTTTGGCGAGCACGTTTTATATAATAAGAGCACCCCTTTAAATCGTATGCTTTCCTCGCTTGTCGCAGAGCATTGCACGAAATTTTGAGAAAAGAACGAATATTTGCAACATTATAAGTCTGATTAACGTGATGGGTGTTTAAGACAGATAGATAGGTAGAAATAAGTAAAGTACATGATAGCTCACTAACTCGCACTGCGTTACTGTGAAATGTTAAGCTGCAAGGCAGCAAATGCTCATAAATGACCTTGGTATACTATAAGTTACGAGTCGAAATAGAAGAGAAATAATAATCGTTCTCGAACAGCTTTTGAAAGCGCATAAGCGACTGGATATGCAGTTACAATAGAAATTTTACCCTAATAGAAATTTTACCCAATATTTTATTATGCCGAGCTACTAAAATATGAAATACTATAGTTTTCATTCCAGGCTTTACTCGTGTGATACTATTCTCGTGCTTTACGATGATAATGTTGCGACTAAATACTTTTCCGTTATTCAGTGCCAGGCCGATGTATATGACTGTGCGGTATGTTTGAAAACATATTCAAATGTAATTGAAACGGAGCGAACGCAGTTTCCATCTAATGCTTTGGTACCTGGAAAAATGGTAAAAATTCTTTTTTGTATGTCTGTGGAGTAGAGTTCATAACTCATCACCGGATCGATGGATCTTCACAATTTTTTTATTTGATCACAAATTCAGTCTATATGTGTCATTTAATTCGACGCTAAGCGCGCCGACCACTTCTTCCAAATCTAAATGGGCCACGAAGGGGTTAAATGTAACATTTTTTGAACTTCGGCCATCGGAGTATATATATTTCGCGACCTATATATCAAGATAGAGGCTTCGTAGCGAAAAATGTTGACCACAATGCGGAATCCTCTCAGCGAGAGCTACAACTTTGGTGTTATGTATTTTTGTCATAACTGCGGTTTTCCAGATATGAACTAAAGTTTAAAAATACACCAAAAAAAGTGAAAATTTCAAACTTTTTAGTAAAACAGGATTTTTGCTTAATGGGGGTGGGGGGTTGAACTTTGTGATTATGGGGCTATTTAACCTTCTAAGCAAACTAGTTTTATTGCTTTAGCACCATATTGTGTGTGTCGGTATCCCGGTGGGACAGTGCGGCGCAAAATTTTGGCACCAAAATAGTAATCTTTCACTACATCTCCAATATACATCTATGTAGGTGATTCGATCATGTCTATGGGTTGCTAAATAGGATAAAACCAATTATATTTGCATGTTATATCAAATACGGCAAAGGGTCCTACTACGTTGAAATCACTCTTCAGATTATAATTTTCTTAAAATTCGTCATTTATAAATTTCAAATTTTTGTCCTTTTGGTCATTAGAAGAAGAAATAAACAGTTCTTCGGTTTTTGATTATGCCTAAAAACGTAACGTTGTTATTGATGGACTGTCGGTGTACAGTTGCTATCATGCAACTATTTTAAACAAGCTTCGAGACCTGAATTTGGAACGACAAAATGGTCAATCAGTGCAGAGTAGCCACACTCGCTTCGTTTCCCCTCGTCTTCGAGTTACTAGTTGTTGTAGTTGCTATTAAGTGTTAGATTTTATAGCTATAATTGTCTGGTTATTGCCATATTCCTCTGTGTCCCGACATCAAAATATAGCCGTTCAGGAATCTATAGTCCTTTACATAATGCTTAACAAAAAGGCGCTTGTGGTAAGCACAAATGAGTTCGTATGCTTCTGCATCTATATTTGTTCATTTTTTACGCTGTTACATTGTGCTAAGTTGTATAGTTAGTTATATTAAATTTACAGTTTGGCTTTAGTTATTAGCAAGTGTACTGCTGCTGTCAAGGCAGAGTTATCAGCATCACAGTAGTAGAAAATGTTAGTTTGTTCATTATCTAAACCTCATGTATCATGACAAATATTATTTTATGAAATATTGTAATTTATTGTATTTTAGCACCTTTAAACGTGCTCTGAATGATATTATCAAATCTCGTCAAGCGATTAGAAATATGGATCGCTCGTAAGTTCATTCTGAATTTAAGCAATTCGATCAGGTTAATCATATATTAGATTTGATCGTCCAGCTATAACTTTGGTACCGGCAAAAATCGTAAAAATTTATATTTTGTCCGTCTGTGGAGATTATAACTCAACACCGGATGTATGGATCTTCACAATTTTTTTATTTGATCACAAGTTCAGTCTATATCCTTACATTAGAGGTTACCCGCCGACCACGTCTTCGGGGACAAAATGGACCCCAAAACTTTAAAGTATCACATTTTTGAAATTTGGTCGTCCAGGTATCTATCTTTCGCGACCTGTATCCACAGGTATGGAGTTCGCACGAATTCAGCTCATTAAGAGTTACAACTTTGCTGCACATCAATTTTTTGTCAGGCGACTCATTCTGCCGCTATGGGTTCAAATACGATATGTCGACCCATCTTCACAGAACATACTGTTTTTGCATAGTTCTCGCTCCGTTTTCTGTGCCTTGCCACATGCTAGGGAAGTAGGTCACAATTTTGTTCTCTATGCTACGCAGTTTCAGATACTTAACTGTCTTACACATATATTCATGCTATAAAGCAGCGCGTTAGCATTAAATAGAGTAATCGAAACGGAGCGAGCGAAGCGAGGGAATTATGAAATTTTGTTTTTTGTATGTCGCTGTCATTCATAACTCATTTTCGGGTGGACTGACTTTTTGTTCGATAGCAAAAGTGATGACGGTATGCCCTCTAGTTAAACGGGAGCAACTGTGCCCGCATCTACCCAGTCAAAATATAAAAAAACTGGTTTTTGAAGGTTCTTTGCCAAATCTGGCCATACGGGTACCAGTGTTTGGCAGCCCATATCTCGCGACACCTAAAAATGGGGACCACGAGTCAGCTTTTCGAGATCTACAACTTCGCTGACCACGATTTTTTGTGGGATCACTGTCTGACCGTTATGGTTGTACTGTGTTCATGGTATCAGTAATGGTCTATATAGATGTATCTGAAGGCTGAGTATAATAATTTGGCTATCTAGAATCCAGCGTGCATATTTCATGCATTTTAATGAGTTTTCAAACGGTTTAGGATCAATGAACTGATTTCAGAATATAGTCTGTCACCATTTGTTTGGTAACGTTTTACTTACGGAGTACCAACAATTGCTATATAGGTTTTTCGGTAGGCTCAATACAGTGATTTGGTTATCTAGAGCGCAGCACGAGTATATTCTGCGGCGGTCACGTTGTAATGTCCCGCTGTTTGGAACTTTTGTCCCGTCCCCTGTAGTCACGACCCTACCGTATAGACAGTCAGGGTGCCACCTATATTGTAAGCCAATTGCAGAAGGTGTACGACATACTCCTAGATACTGTATTTGTTCTGTAGTGTCGAGCACACCCTTAGCTACCAATTTGGCGTGAATTAAGTGTAACTGACACCATATGTAGCTAATGCGGCGTATATCTCAACCGTGCTGTGTAGTTTTTTTTTAATTTTCGATATTATAGTATCCAGGCCATATAAACGTTGACGAAATAATGCCGCACGCTGGCAATAAAACCGCAAGAAGAGAAGGTGTGGTTGACACTGTCGAGAAGTGGCAATACCCCTAGCTAACTGCCTTTGAAAAATTTATAAGAAACATTAGCGTGTCTACGACATGGTTGTTTGGCTCCACAGGTGAGTCTGGACCCAAATATTTTACGTAGACCCAAAAAATTTTCTGGACCCAGGGCAGCCTCGGCTTCGGAGAGATAGGGTTGATAGTAAAGTCTATTACAAATTACAAGCTTTAAGGCGTTGCTGCTTACATGTGTATATAGTTGCTTGCTGCTTGTTTCATGGATCGCTCTCATTTTTTATCCTGGCTTTGCACAGGCAGGGAATAATTTATGTATTTGTACTTATGTAATAATGTAAAATTGCGTTTCGTAATTACTTTTCTTTATTGTGTAAAAATTCGTGAAATTCTCTAGCTAAAATTTGTGTAAATCAGGACCCAAAGTTTAAGGTCTGGACCCAAAAGAAATTTGCTGGACCCAGGTCCGCTTTGAAAAAACCTGCTGAGACACCCCGTTGTTTACAGTGTGCCTGATACTGTGTGCATAGGTTCAAAACGTTGGGACATTATAATGTCATCGCCTTATTATGTTTTTTCAGGCGTTTTCATTGTGTTTAGGGTGAATGGACCTGATTTTCCGAATATTGTCTCTTCAGTACTTCGGTTATGTATTGCGTATAGGGCACCGAGAATGGACTACATACAGGTTTTTGGTTATCTAGAGACCAGCACTAATACTTGATGCGTTGGTAGTTGCCTTCGATGGGTTTAGGGCGATGAGGTTTTAGGTTTTTCACTGGGTTCAGGGTCACAGAGGGTTTAGGGTGGTCTATCCAGGTCATTACACTAAATTACAACCCACGCTCGCTCCGTTTCACCCTCGTATGTGAGATACTAGTTAAAATTAGTATTCACTAAACTTGCATTTAGGACTTTACTAAATCGTGGACTTACTTGAACATGGGGGTTCCGGGTAGGTGGTGAGGATGGAGTAGGGCGAATATCTTTCGAACATGATAGATTTGGAAACTGTGTTGAGGGCAACTATATATGATGCATAATCACTTGGTGATGCTAGTAAAGGAGCCGTGCTAGCATATAATGTGTATTCTCAAAAAATCTATTAAGAGGGCGAGGTCGCAGTAATGGCTTTCTGCGAGTTGAGTTCATGTCTTGTTATACAACCCGTGTTTATATATTATTGCAGTTATCCTAATGCAACAGAAGAAGAATTGACCGATGTCGGAAATGTGTGTATAATATGTCGTGAAGAAATGAACCAGTTCGCAAAGAAGCTGCCATGTGGTCATATTCTACACACACACTGTTTACGATCTTGGTTTCAGGTGCGTAGTTTGTTGATGTTATGTGAATATACAGCTATTCTGTTCAAACTGTGTTAAAGCATTGGAGCTTAAAATTATATTTAAACCTTAACGCTTGTGTACAATACCGTAGTTCGAGGAAATTTTAAGTAGCAATATTCCGTGCTGCTTAGTCATGAAACACGGTTTATCAGGCATCATCATTTAGCGCATAACCCCAATAAAATGTCAAACTGTCGAAAATTTAAAGAATACCAATAAAAATTATTTAATAATATCTCCACAAGATTATTTCTCGCATATATGCAGAAAGACCTGTAATAGTTCACATCATGCCACCATATTATCAGTGAAGTTGTAGTTGTTTAAAGTCCGCCTGTTACTTTTTTTATTGGTGGTGGCTGCTTCATAATAGCTGTAGGTAATTTATTTTTCAGGAATTTTTGCAGTGTTGAGCTGTTTCATTATCCATTGAAATATTGACAAAACTTAAAATACAATATCATGTTTGTTGAAATAATCAGTATCCGTAAATTGCAATTTGAGATTAGAAATTAAGTGTACAATTTGCTGATAATTGACATTAAGCTAGGATTTTTCTCGTGATGAACTTGTAACTTTGCCTAACAGGTGAGATATAATCTTGTTTCGAAAATGGGATTTAAAATTTGTTAAATTTAGATTTATAATTTGTAATCGTTCGATGTGTTTGTGATGGAAGCAATGACTAAAGTGTCCTGAGACACAATTTCGGTTATAAGTTCTGTAGGATAGTTTCACAGTACGTTTATGTTTATTTTAGCGGCAGCAGACCTGTCCTACGTGTCGTCTTAATATTTTAAACCCTCGCAATGTGCGCGCATCATATAACAGAACTTCTACGAATAGCAGGAACCAAGGCAGCGCAGCGACTAACACCGGAACTAGCCTCGTCGACGATCAGTCTTTTGCATCTGGTAAGTCTAATTTTTATGTCTGTCGTTACCATTATTAAATTGTCTATATAACACAACGCGCTGTCAGGGTAGCTAGTCTGCGATTAGTGACTGTTCGCAAATTCCAAACTTAATGACCGACCTTTCAGTATGTCACAAGGACATTAATTTTCCAGCAATACATCTAGTCGTTTCTCGAAGTATTTGAAAGTCATAGATCGCTACATTTATTGTCCACTAACCAAAAACACGAAAGATTTCGAAATATAAGCCACAATGGTAGTTTCAAGTAAAATTAGAATTTCGAGCGTCACATTTCATGTTGCAGCTTACTGGTTTATACAAAAAAAATTTATTTGATCACATGGTTTAAATTGTTGATTTATAATGTGTGAAAACTCATGTAAGTGTAAAACTGTTTGATTCTGGTACACATAGAATAAAAAAATTGCGAAAATCCATCAATTCATTGATTAGTTACGGTTCACCCTGAGCTGATACTTTCCACATTTTTGATCGCTATTTTGAGAAAAATTAGATGTGTTTCATATCAACCGTCGTTGCAATGAAACATACGTTACGCGAAGCTATTGATTCTTAAATATTTTGAAGATAACATAAAACTTCGTTTTCCCGTTTTAAATACAATCTTTTGACAGGCAGATTAAAATGTTTTCGAAAACACATGTAAAATTATATACCTGCATGTGTGCGAGTTCGTATTACATTATTAATGCATAACCTTTTGTAAATAAAACACTGCCCGTTTATCAAGATAATAACGAAATCTTAAATATGATAATCATGTTTAAAATAATGATAAACCGATACTTTATTAGCGATTTAGATAATATAACATCATCAAACACTTCACCTTTTCCTCATCATCAACATTATCAGCGATATGTACAACAGTATTTCCAGCACCTTGCAACAACTCTTGCAGCCTATAATTCGGGTATGTATGTTGCATTTTCGGTGTAGGGTCATTTCACGCTACGATTTCCTTTTGGTCGGGGGTGGGTAAAAGTGGATATTTTGGTCTGTAGCACAGAAACGTGCAGGGAACTTGCAAAAATGTTATTTACGCTAAGAAACCTCATTACTTAGCTATTGTAAACAACAAAAATTTTTTGGCCTTACCCGCGTCATAAGGGGCTGGACATCCACATACTTACCAAATTGACAAAAACCGTAATGACTAATTTTACGACCTGTTTTCCAGGTAGCGCCGTGGCTCTATGTTAGAAATTATGGCCTTAATTCTTTTTGTGCAGTATTAGTCAGGTCTACACTACGTTTTAAGTTACACAATTTTCAAATCTACTCCAATCCTGGAGAGTGGGAGTGGCCGATATGGAATGACCCCCCGACCAAATTCTTTTTCGGTTATTACTCGTTACTTATGCACCGTACAGAAACGTTATTCGTAGATCATACCTATCCCCTGGGCAGCTTTTGAAAAAATATTAACCCAGGGCCTTCTTGTTACTTACCCCGGCGCCACGATTAAAAGATCGATTTTAGAACATATGATTACCCCCCCGACCATTACTAGTTTGTGGTATTTTGGAGTGAGTACAACTCTATTAATTGTCTGTTATGGTTTTTTCCCATGAGGAAGAGAATGGTGGAAAGACCTGAGTTCTATCTCACGGCCAACCTGTTGATCTCAGGCTTTTACCGCCCCCCCGGACACCGCCAAAATTTCGAAAAATCGGCCATGTAACGTTATTTCGATGAAATTTCGCGCGTATAGTTTATAATACACTGTGGCACTGCATTTCGACCACATATTATGACATAAAATTATTTTTTGAAAATTTTCGAATTTGCCCCCCCCCGGGCCACGTTATCAGGCATGCTAACTGGCGATTAGTATGGGGCGCCATCTTGCACCCTTACAGTGAAAACGGTAAGTACAAGATTGGTTTGAATAACTTAAGTTCGCGCCATATTATAGGCTCACAAAGATAGTATTTTAGGGGCATGCCTGAGGCCATTTTACGGTATCTTGCCGGGCAGCAGGGGGTGGTATTTGGGAGGCTATAGCACCAAAACGGTTCCAAAATTTACTATAACGACCTCAAATTCGGAATCCTTGACGTTTTTTGTCATAGGATTAAAAAATGAAGATAGTCGAAGCCAAAAAAGTCGTCATTTTTTTCTTGGACAAAAGGACATCGCAGTGTGGAATGACAATATATTCCGATTATGAATATTATATATTTATATTGGTCAGATTACGGAATATATATTTTTGGTCTTAACGGTTGGGGCGCTGTTTCACTGGTCTGTTCACAGTTCTCCGAAAAGTGGGTGGTGGGGTGGTAGCTTTGGTGGTTCATGCTAATTGTTGGGGGAAATTTCAAAGTGGGGAGAGGAATAAATTTTTCTTAAAATACTAAATATTTTCATATTTTTATATAGTTCTACTGTCGTGCATGTATTGTCAAGCAATTAAATAACTTTGTGGTATTTATGGTTAAAAAAGCTCAAAGTTATAGTTAATGCTAAAACATTAGGGGTATTTTATGTTTAAAGACATTTTGCAGACAAAAACATAAATTTTCAGGCATAAAAATTTGGATTTAGTTGAACATTGGGGGTTCGAGCCGAGTGTGGGAGGGGGTGGGCATGGAGAAAATCTCACGACCATGGGGGTTTGGAAAGTGGGGCGTCCCCAATACCCCACTGTAGCCAGGTCACTAATATTCGTATACATAAATCATTTTGATAACATAGTATCCTGTGAATCGTGAGCCGTAAACCTATTGTATTGGTTTTAACTTAGTTCATATATCCTAATAGGTAATAGGATTTCAAAAATGTATTATTATTCAAAATTTTTAACTATGAATGACAGTTTGCACAATGGTAAGTCTCAAATCTTATCGACACTAGCTAAACTATTGCAACCGAGCCTACGAACGTCAGCAAACACCATCCTCAAAATGAAGCACCTAGCAAAACAGAAAGCAATATGATTGATATTGTACGCTTATTGGGAAATTTGTGTCACAAAATATTCATTCCATTGTTACTACTTAAAACCAGAGCCGCTCGTTTAAATGTTCTGTTTACAGAGTTTTCTCTAACCGCCACTCGCGATTTTATCGGAACAGCCTCAAGCGAGCGTCAATCATTTGATTATGGTCGAAATTTGGATAAGCGCTTCAGCACTAAAAGGCTAAAATGGCGCCAGATAAATTGTTGTTTGACACCAAAAATTCAAGTTACACTAATTGTGGTCATGAGGTGCAGTGGTTAAAGCGCAGGTCTCACAGTCATGAAATTGCGTGTTTCAGTCCTCCTGAGCGCATACTCTTCTTGGGCAAAAGACCACATTGCACCAGGGCACCCACGTTACATGCAATCTCGTACGGGGCATACATCAGGCATGAAGCGAATAACAGATTTGAGCGTTGAATGACGATTTGTTACTTTATGTTCACGTATAGAAATACATCTAGTAAAATTTAGATACACATACTCCCAGAACTTTATTCGGTAAAGTAAAAATAACTAAAATAATATGAATATAAAGTCATTTCCTAAGTGTTGCTTGAGAATAGTAAATCTTTCTAGAGGTGCATACGCATGCAACCTTCTAATATTTTAGAATTTGTATGTTATACACATCTAACGTAAAATAGACAAAAAAATTTGGCGAGGTATTATCTCCAAGCGTATTTACAGCTACAGTATACTCCAGCTGTGTGATCCTAATTAAATGGACACACGGCGATTCAATTAGTGACGGCAGTTTCGATTACTACATATTTTCAACCGAGGTTGAGCATGAGGACATTTTTACACTTAAAACTGGTTTAATTTTTCACTCATAGTCAAACAAGTTAAAGATTACTGTTCTGAGACTAGCGTGCAACATTTACTGCTGTGTTTAATGTAACTTTGCGAGTCATTGGATTTAACATTAAATACAGCTTATGCTAATCTAGTTAGCCGGATGAAGTCAAATTCACGTTGACAGCTATTCACATGTAACACGAGCGGTCATCGTACCATGTAGTTGTTATTCATACTGTTTTAGTGTGGAAAGTTCATCTGGAAACATTTCTATTGTTTTCGTCTGCTTCAGTTGCCATCACGACTTCATTTTTATTTGTAGTATCTGAGGGTAAAGTTAAAATAGTCCGGAAGTATGTACCTTGTGAATCAGTTTAATTACAGTATCAAACATATATCTGTCGTTTGTTCATAATGTGAGGCTGTAATCCGTTGAGACTTTGTAATAGGTACCATTATATAGCTGCATAATGTATAACACATATCTGCAATTATTTTTTACATATAAACTTAGTACGTGACACATAGTGCAAGTGTAGCATGACCAGTCTAACGTGACGCGAAAATAAAAAGTTAGATTTCTCAAAATTTAAAATTTACAAATATGCCTTTTGCTCAGATCAGTGTCGATTTGTTAACGTCTTGTTAGCATTTTGAAACAATATCAAAGATAAACACGTCACCTTTCGAAGGTACAACCTTTACCTCAGTACGATTCGTACTTTAAAGTAACAACACTCAGTTCTGGTGGAAGCTATCATGAATGTAGTTGTTTGCTGAATCAACGATAGCACTTAAATATGAATATTACTGTGCGTGTTTTTAAAGTTTCGTGAGCAGCAAATTACGTCGCCGCTGTAATTTTTATGTTTTTTGTTTAATTTCAGATAATTCGTTATTGGTACAAAATAGATGTTCAGTTTCAGATCAAAGCTTTCCAGGCATGTTTTATGATATTGTATCATATGTTGAAAGTATCACGGACTAAGAAGTCGTATAAAATGCTTCCAGATGATATATTTATTAATTACTCTTCAGGTTTTGTGTGATGTATTTTCTATCTGTCAACTCCTAACTAGTGGCCTGTCCGCGAGAGATGGTGGGAGTCGGGAGCCGTCACTTTTCAAGTCCTTCCATGTACAGAAAATTTTCCGGAAAGTTCGTCCAACTATCCCAGAACCCCAATGTCCTAAATGTAAAGCCCAAGCTCAAACTAAATATAATTTATAAATGTCCCTAAAGTTATTTTTCGTATTGTGGCTTCTCGGAGAGTTGCGATTAATTTAACGAAGTTAGACCGCGTTAAAATAAAAAAACATTAGTTTGTCTATATTTTATCTAATTTTTAATCGAAGATGGATGGATCTCGTGTGCGCTTAAAGACATGAACTTAATTCTGATTGTGACTGTAGCAACCCCAATAGGACCAATTTAAAAATCGCTCATCGTATTTTCGTTATTTTCTGTTTTTCTAACGTAGCCATAACATAAAGATCATTTCTTTTTGGCATGCTAAAAACGTTTCATACGATGCATCTCAATGTGTAAACTTGACAAATCTAACATATCTTGACTGTCTTGAGTTATGGGCTTAAAATCGGTGAAGTTGCGGGCCTAATTAAAAAGTCCATGCCGTGTTGATGAACATATGGCTGTGATATCCTATTAAAGTTTGCCTGTCACGCTTTTTTGCGTTTTTTGACCAAATTGGGCTTGTTTCATTATTTTTTATGTTTGATTTGGCATAATTATGCAGTAATCCCATCTCGGAGGATCAGTGCTATGTTTTTGAGATGTGGCAGAAAAAGAAATTATATCTAGAAAACTTACAAACCAGTTTTACTTTAAAAATTGTACCTTTCGATAATCTAATGAATAGTCCTAATCAGTTTTTTGTTTCCAATATACA